>JAVTVY010045673.1:0-208326 GCA_036873755.1 Hanleya hanleyi | reverse complement strand
GTGTGTGTGTGTGTGTGTGTGGTAGTGTGTGGTGGTGGTGTCTGTACATATAAGAATGAACATGTGTCCCTCATCAGTCCTTATGTATTGGTCGACAGATCAACATGTCGTGTACGTGTATGTTCTGTCAGAGAACCTTCTCTCGTCGCGATAGTATGATCAGGCACATTCAAGGCAAACACAACCAAGAGACACCACCGAGTCCCGCTATAGGTCCAGCAAGTGCAGTAGAGCATCCCTACACGATGACGGTGAGCGGCCCTACGGCATGTGGGAAGACGTCCTGGGTAATGAAGTTCTTAGAGGAAGGTGTGGCAACCCCAGCTCCGAGTTGTTTGGTGTTATAGCCAATGGCAGCCCGCCTACGAAACTACGCGATTACAGAATGTGAGTTTCGTCCCAGGGATTCCTCATGACATAGACGAACCGTATTACTTTGACCCCGAGCAGACCAACGTGGTAGTGCTAGATGATCTGATGAGTGCGGCTAAGGACAATTCGAAAATCGCCGACCTATTCACCAAAGGGTCCCATCATCGCAATCTGTCCGTCATCTATTTGACCCAGAATCTCTTTCCTCAAGGGAAGGCGTCCAGAGATATTGCCTTGAACTGCCAATATTTTGTGTTGTTCTCCAACCCCATTGACAGAGCACAAATTCGTGTGTTTGGTAGTCGAATTTATCCTCAGAACATCGACCATTTCATGCAGGCGTTTCAAGAAGCGACAAGTCGTCCGTACGGCTACCTGTTCGTGGATTTAAAAGCCCATACCCCCGAAGATCGCCGGCTGACGACCCACCTGCTACCCGGCGAGGAATCACCACAGCCCCTACACCATCCACCGAGTCCACATTTGGTGAAGCAGCAACCCACCCCCGTACAGCGGGCCTTCTTCATATCACCAGTCCCGGAATATCATCCAACCGTGAAGGCCCAACCCGAGGTTGAAGAACATAATGTGAACTCGAGGCTATGGAAGGATTTGTTCAAAGAAAGTATGGACGCCGAGATGGGCGAGATTTTTGAGGCCACAGGAAACAAGTTTCAACGCAAAGGATATTCGAAAGAGGAAGCTGCAATTTTAGCCCATAACAGATTGGCACCCAGACTACGACGGGCTTTACGTCAGCAGTATGTCGACTTACTGACCCATATGAAATTGTTGGATAAGGATCCAGTCCATATGGAAATTGAAAGAACAGCGTCGATGTTGAAAACCTCGGGCATGAACTGGAAAGCGGCGTATGTCAGAGCAATAGCACAAAAGAAACATTTGTTCGAACGCATCATTAAACGTCGTTAAAGCGTTAAGAAAGTGTGTTAAAGCGTTGAGACGAGCGTTAAGGCGTAACGACGGGCGTTGACGGGCGTCACTGCATTTCGATGAATTGATGTCAATTCCATGAAATCAGAGCTTCTGAGCTAATTCACCAGGGCGTTGAAGCGTTGAGCTAAGCGTCGATGACCGTTACTGTCTATAAAAGCGAGCGTATTCCCAAAACACGCACAGTCGACGTTCAACCGTCAACATGGCTTATACTTGTTCTGAGTGTGAACGCACGTTCACCAGACATTACGATATGATGCGACACCAGAAAAATATACATGGGATTGAAGACGCCGAGGAGCCCGTTGAGGCAGATACTGATACAGAGATTGATGAGAGTGCATCGACTGATACCGAATCCAAGATTGCTGACAGTATATCTACTGATATGGAGAGCTTGACCTCAGAGAGTCAGCCTACATCCCAGGAAAGTGAGGCAGAACCTACCTTCTGGGATCGTATTGTGACAGCAGCTATCAATACTCACGCTGAAGCGATCGAGGACGCCGGAGAGGATAATTTACAACAGACGTACACTCAAATGCGCTCCCGCATCAGGAAAACAGCCATGGCGATCTATGAACAGTATACCTTACTACCGCTTGAAATGAAAGGGGACCCCACGCACAGGTCCATCATGAAGACCAAACGTCACTTGGAAGAGGATATGGGGCTACCATCCACAGAGGCCCTGGAAAATGCGATCAGAATGCGCAAACAACTGTTTCAGGACATGCTGCCCGAAGAATATCCAGGCCTGTCCGACGATGATTAGAATAAACGGTGAACATGACCGAAGAAGGAACTCTCTGAAATGGCGACTTCTGATTGGACAAGAATACATCTAACGGACAGGAACGAATAGGACAGATGCAAATGGCGGTCTCTGATTGGACAAGAGTCTTTCTTGAATTGTAAACATACCCAACGCAGCTCCCCCAGCGTGGGTATGTTATGATGGAAGGGGAAAATAAACTATATGAAAAAAAACTTGTTGTTTTTGTTGTTCCCTCATGTGTCATCCTTGTTGTTGTTGTTTTCTCTCTCCGGTCTATATCATGGCGTCAAGGCGCTAGCGGGACCCATACAGGGTCCAGTTTTCGACACTAGGTGACCACATCCTGTCGAAATGGCCAGTTTTCGACACCGGATGTGCCGCCATCTTGAACATACGTGCCGCCATCTTGGATATGGCCCATAATGCCCCTAGATACCAAAACGTCTATTTCCATACCCTTGGGCCACCGCGCATGCGCAGAATGCCGATAGTTCAACCCCATACCCAGCCCATTAGATGCCCCTTCACGAATGCTTCACTTTGATACCTCACTCGATCCCATTGGACCATTTGTGGCTCCCCTAGCTCCAACACGTCTAGCGGGACCCATACAGGGTCCAGTTTTCGACACTAGGTGACCCCATCCCGACAAAAATGGCCAGTTTTCGACACCGGATGTGCCGCCATCTTGAACATACGTGCCGCCATCTTGGATATGTGCCATAATGCACCGGGTCAAAATACTCGCTTCTGATTGGACGAGAGCTCCGTGGCGGATTTGAAATACTCGCTTCTGATTGGACGAGAGCTCCGCATTGCATCTGCGCATGCGCAGAATGGCTACCGCACACCCAACCCATTAGATGCCCCTTCATCTAAGCTTCACTTTGATACCTCACTCGACCCCATTGGATCATGAGTAACTCCCCTACATCCCCAAAATGTCTATGCGCATGCGCAGAATGACGCTAGTTCACACCCACTAGTCCAGTCAGATGCCCCTTCACCTAGGCTTCACTTTGATACCTCATACGACCCCATTGCACCATTATTGGCTTCGCTAGCTCCCAACACGGCTATTTCCATACCCTTGGGCCACCGCGCATGCGCAGAATGACGCTATTTCAAACCCGCTAGTCCAGTCAGATGCCCCTTCACCTAAGCTTCACTTTGATACCTCACTCGACCCCACTGGACCAGTAGTAACTCCCCTAGCTCCCAACACGGCTATTTCCATAACCTTGGGCCACCGCGCATGCGCAGAATGGTGACAACGCCCAAGCCGCTAGTCCAGTCAGATGCCCCTTCACATAAGCTTCACTTTAATACCTAACTCGATCCCATTGGACCATCAGGGGCTCCCCTAGCTCCAAAACGGTTATTTCCATACCCTTCGGCCACCGCGCATGCGCAGAATGGCGATATTTCAATCCCACACCCAGCCCATTAGATGCCCCTTCACCTAAGCTTCACTTTGATACCTTACTCGTCCCCATTGGTCCATTAGTGGCTACCCTAGCTCCAACACGGCTATTTCCACACGGTTGGTCCACACGAGTTGTCTCCCTTGCGTCAGTGTGTGCAGATGGCGCTACTGTCGACGCCGTGATATGGAAAGGGCATCCCCACACCATCCTGGAGGCGCCATTTTGTTTGTTGTTTTCTTGCGGAGATACACGGGACAATAAACACTCGACCCTAGGGTGGTACAGATGCTAGACTGATCCTATTAACATGGTACAACACCTATAGATTATGTTTATTATTATTATATGGCTTAGAGGTTTTTTTGAGGGTAATGTGAGGGTTTTTTCTCCCCGTGACGTCCCCACCGCCTCGTTTGCTCCCTTGCGCCGTCTAAAAACACCGCCATTTTACAAGTAATTAATTAAAATTAATTAATTAATTAATTAATTTATTTGAAATACTAGTACCCATCCTCCGTATGGCAGAACTGTACAACCCAGAACAAGTCTAGACATGCCTTGATCACGTGATCGTCATTGGGAAACCCCCACTGGGGAATCCCCGACCCGCCGCACTTCCGCCGCAAATTTTACCCGGGGGGAACAAAAAAGTAGGTCAAGTTGACTCCTGCCGGTAGTTAGCTACTACTATGGATTTTGACTCACGTTCAGTTTATCTTGCTCTGTCCGCCGCTCATAGTTTTTGCCTGCATTACAGGAGGGGAGTGGTTTGCAACTGCATTGATGTACAATCTCGTAAAAGGTCTGGTAACCAGCTGTCGACCCTTTCACCTATAAAAGACGGACACCAGTTACTATTATTTTTTATATTTTCAAGGTGGCAAAGCGCAACCTAGAATCTGTGATGAAACTAGAACAGCAGCGAAAAATTGGGCTCTGAAGGTGCAGGTGCACGACCGCAGGAACATGATCACTGAGGGAGGGATGTCATCAGCAGAAGTGACATCATCAACGGAAGTGATGTCATCACAGGAAGTGACGTAGCACAGATGCAGGTCCGTGATGAGAGAGAGACCAGAGAGGCAACATCAAGTGTGAATGAGGCTGTAAATCACAATCGATAATCATAATCAGCGAATTGGATGAGCATAGGTCAGTGGATGAATAAAGGTCAATTGCTGAGAAAACGGTGAATGGATTAACAAAGAACCAAGGGATGAGTAGGTCAAAGAATGAACAAAGGGCCAGTGGATGAACAAACGGTTGGAGAAGGAGCATGATCAGAGTTCAGGTCCGGAAGTAAAACCGGTTTAGATTGAATCATTCGACCAATCAGAACCATGTATATGACCGCCATGTTTTATAACGTGAGCTTTGGACATACAGACAGAATGATCCATCATAACCATTCCAAACATAATACCAGTGTGAACGTATAATATGTAAAGATATCTTTACTTGGAAGCTATTTTGAGGATGACAATACCAAAACAATTTTGAAGCTATAATTATACCCAGATTTTACAATAATTTGTACAGCCTATATAAACACATGAATAGTTTACTAGATTTCCCACACACAAGGTATCGTGATATATTTTCCACATCTAGATGTGTCCTTGCCTAAACAGAAGGATTTTTTCCATCACCAGAGTGTTATATATCATGAATGTATTTCTTCCAACTTGCGTGATGCAATAAATTTTAAAAGTTCAGTGAAAAAAAATAATACATTGATGACACGACCGATCATCCATAGACAGCTGGAAGATAAGGGTGGACAAGCGTGTTGCGTTCTCATGACTGCACGGATCTCCCATATCTGTGTTGAACCTGTGAGTGTTTAACCGAATAGCTTTGCACAGGAGGAATCATGCCGATTAAAGGTAAATATGGCTTCTATAATACACACGAATTATTTGGAACAATGGAAATCTAATTGTTGTATTTTGGACAGCTAGACATTGATTTTTTACAGTTCTGTTACAGTTGAAGACAAATGGTTTCTCAGTGATATTAGCTTGCCACGATTGGTGGGTATAGCCTGGCTTTTAATCCACCTGTTGGGCGTGGTTCGCGATTATCCCCAACATTATTCTCATGGAGAGAGAGAGAGAAAGAGAGAATTAAGGTTTAATGTCGCGTTCAGCAATATTTCAGCTATATAGCGACGATCAAACAAAATTCTAAGTATTCAAGTTAATAACTCAGTAAACCAGTGAATTAAAAACACGTAAATACATCAAAATTCATACAACAAACCGATCTCTCTCAAATAATCTAAAATACAATCTTCTTTCACTCGACTAAAACGATCTTCCAAAGTAGCTGCTCGATAAAAGTTATCTCTTACAATCTTAAAATCTATACAGTCGATAAGAATATGTTAGTAGTATAGAAAGGACGGCTAAACCCCCATCTTGCCGGGGGAGATAACTCTTGGTGGCGAAAGGTGGCGTTGTTCAGGTCACGGGGAGGTCAAGTGCACTATAGTTCCGCCAGGGGGCGCCACCAGCTCAAGACACCAAAAACTACCTCCAGCACAGAAGAGTTCCAATCTAGGGGGAGGTAACTCTGGGTCACTATAGTTCCGGCAAAGGGCCCTGGGCATGTATTCTTTCGCGGTGATGCGGTCTGGCGGTAATGCGGTCGTGGAAGAAAGCTTCCGCGGAGAAAAAGTAGTCCCCAGACTTCAAATACGCTGCATGGTCCGATTGGGTCGAGTGCGGTATCAGAGTGAAGCATTCGTGAAGGGGCATCCAGTCATGGGTGGGTCCATGTAAAATTAGGATTTTTCCCGAAAATATAAAAAGCGGAACACGGACTTTACCCCTATAATAGGGGAAAACACCTATCAACCCTAGCCAAAAGGGCTAATATCGGTCCCCAGGCTTATTGGGACCTGCCTATCAAGTCAATGGGGAGGGTGCATGTAAAATTAGGATTTTTCCCCGAAAATATAAAAAGCGGAACACGGACTTTACCCCTAAAATAGGGGAAAACACCTATCAACCCTAGCCAAAAGGGCTAATATCGGTCCCCGGGCTTATTGGCACCTACCTATCAAGTCAATGGGGTGGGTGCGGGTAAAATTAGGATTTTGCCCCGAAAATATAAAAAGCGGAACACGGACTTTACCCCTAAAATAGGGGAAAACCCCTATCACCTCTAGCCAAAAGGGCTGATATCGGTCCCCGTGCTTATCGGGGCCTGCCTATCAAGTCAATAGGGTGGGTGCATGTAAAATTAGGATTTTTTCCCGAAAATATAAAAAGCGGAAGACGGACTTTACCCCTACAATAGGCGTCTGTATTATACAATATAAGGGAAAATGCCTGTATGGGGGGAGGGGTGATCAATTTTTTTTGTGGGCTTTACTATGGCTTGTGGGGTCTCGTTTTTCTCGTCTCGCCAAGAAAATGACAATGGGAAGGGTCCCGGAGCGAATCGGTGAAATTTTTGGGAAAAGTCACCGAGGTCTGTATATAGGCCTATAGGCTGGCTATGGGGGGTATAGGTTCAACCTGGGAAATTCACACACGTTCATTGTGATATGGGTTGCTTGGATTTGTTTTTCACGTCTCGTCATTTAGAACACGATGGGAAGGGTCTCGGAGCGCAACGGTGAATTTTTTGGAAAAGTACCATATAGCCCATATAGTCCCATACTGGATATATGAGGGTATAGGTCCATCCTGGGAAATTCACACACGTTCATTGTGATATGGGTTATTTGGTCTTGTTTTTCACGTCTCGTCATTTAGAACACAATAGGAAGGGTCCCGGCGCGAAACGGTAAAATTTTTGGAAAGTACCATATAGCCCATATAGTCTCATACTGGCTATATGGGGGTATAGGTCCAACCTGAGAAATTCACACACGTTCATTGTGATATGGGTTGTGGGGTCTTGTTTTTCTCGTCTCGTCATTTAGAACACGATGGGAAGGGTCCCGGAGTGAAACAGTGAAATTTTTGGAGAAGTGCCATATAGCCCATATAGCTCCATAGGTGGCTATGGGAGGGATAGGTCCATCCTGAGAAATTCACACACGTTCATTGTGATATGGGTTGTGGGGTCTTGTTTTTCATGTCTCGTCATTTAGAACACGATGGCAAGGGTCCCGGAGCGAAACGGTGAAATTTTTGGAAAAGTACCATTAGCCCATATAGCTCCATACTGGAGCTCAGAAGTTCTCATACTGGCTATATGGGGGTATAGGTCCAACCTGGGAAATTCACACACGTTCATTGTGATATGGGTTGTGGGGTCTTGTTTTTCATGTCTCGTCATTTAGAACACGATAGCAAGGGTCCCGGAGCGAAACGGTGAAATTTTTGGAAAAGTACCATTAGCCCATATAGCTCCATACTGGAGCTCAGAAGTTCTGATTTTCTAGATATTCCATGGAATTGTCACTAATTCTTCGAAATGCAGTGACGCCCGTCAACGCTCGTAGTTACGCCTTAACGCTCTAACATAACGCCTTGACGCCATCATATAGACCGGAAAGAGAACAACAACAACAACAAGGATGACACTTGAGAGAACAACAACAACAATTTTTTTTTTCCATATAGTTTATTTTCCCCAATGTTACATCATACCCACGCTGGGGGAGCCGCGTTGGGTATGTTTACAACTCAAAAAGACTCTTGCGCAATCAGAGGCCACCATTTGCATCTGTCATATTCGTTCCTGTCCGTTAGATGTATTCTTGTCCAATCAGAAGTCGCCATTTCAGAAAGTTCCATCTTTGCTCGGTGTGACCTAAGCGTCGTCGGGCAGGCCTGGATATTCTTCGGGCAGCATGTCCTGAAACAGTTGTTTGCGCATTCTGATCACATTTTCCAGGGCCTCGGTGGGTGGTAGCCCCATAGCCTCTTCCAAGTGACGCTTGGTCTTCATGATGGACCTGTGCGTAGGGTCGCCTTTCATTTCAAGCGGTAGTAAGGTATACTGTTCATAGATCGCCATGGCTGTTTTCCTGATGCGGGGGCGCATTTGGGTGTACGCCTGTTGTAAATTATCCTCTCCGGCGTCCTCGATCGCTGCAGCGTAAGTATTGATAGCTGCTGTCACAATACGATCCCAGAAGGTAGGTTCTGCCTCACTTTCCACGGACGTAGGCTGACTATCTGAGGTCAAGCTCTCCGTATCACTAGATAGACTCTCAGCAATCTCTGTTTCGGTATCAGTCGATACACTCTCAGCAGTCTCTGTATTAGCATCCGCCTCAACGGACTCCTCAGAGTCTTCAATCCCATGTATATTTTTCTGGTGTCGCATCATATCGTAATTACAAGCGTCTAGTCCGTCATTCATAATCCAGCCGTCGTCCATTAGAGAATATCCGCGTCCATAATCCAAAGACCTATTTCATATTCCATATAACAGTATTAGCACCAAATTCAAAAAGACAATCATAGTATACATAAACATAAGCTTGTTTCCTGCAAGAGAGAAGCGGTCAACAGTTTTCAATGATGCCGGCAAGACATCATGATGTTCCAAAAATATCAAATCCGTATCGCTGATCAGTATTCTTAATCCATAATATTCGTTGTAAAGTCGTCATCTAAAGAATGATGTATCTCAGTCACGCTTTGATTGTGACTGTTCATATGAGTACCATCAGGATCTTGAAGTACATGGGTTCATACGGCCCCTAGCTCCGGGTTAAGCGGAATTAGACACAAGTTACGAAACGTAGCGCCATAGATCTTGCACGCTACGTTCGTATTTTGCTATCAGCATGCGATATGTATCGCCAAATTTGAGAAACTTTGAGTGGAGGCGCTTGGTGGAATAGCCCTGTTTTATAAGTTTCTGCAACAATGTTTTGTGACGTTGGTTAAAATCATCACATTTAACACAGGATCTAGCAAATGCTACTAAGCGAGATATGTATACGCCATATGCAGGTCCCACTGGAATATTACTATCCAAAAAGGGATAGTTTACGATGTCGAAATTGTAATCATCTCTTTTGTCATAAAGTCGACGAGAGAGAATGCCCGCTTCATTTTTATAGAGATAGAGATCTAAATAAGATGTGCCTGTAGGGCTATCTGTAGTTTCCTTCAAATCCAGTGAAGGTGGATATATATCCTTCACTGCGTCATTTATATAGCGATTATCCACAGCGAGAAGATCGTCTATATAGCGTTTGGTGAATGAGAAGGAACGGGCTTTGAATGGATCGGTTTTTGAAAGCGCCTGCATATAGTCATATTCATAAGAGAACAGATATAGGTCAGCCAACAGGGGTGCACAGTTAGTACCCATTGGAATACCTATATGCTGCTGATATATTGTGTTGCCAAATTTCACATAGATATTTTTAATGAGAAATTCAAGCAACTCTATAAACAAAAGAAACATCCCATGAATGATATCTCTTGTATGTAGTCGAGCTAAAGAATGCTTTATGGCTTCCGACATTAATATATCTACGATCAGTTTTCTTGAACACAGATACTATTAATGAACTTATACAGTCAATAAGGTCCTGATGAGGGATTGTAGTATAGAGAGTCGAGAAATCCCATGTGGATACATGTCTGTACAGTATGTGACCTTTAGCATCAAGTTCTTCCGTAAGACATTTTGAGTTTTTCAATATCCACATACATTCAACGCCAGAGTTCTTAGAAATAGTGGCGCAATACCTTCCCAAAATGCTTTTACCTCCTGAAGGGCCCTCGTCAATAGGGTTGAAAGAAGCTTGGTGGTGCAGCTTCTAGAACCAGCTATGAATCTAGCTTTGTATGGTGATTTATGCATTTTGGGAGTCCAGTATATTTTTGGTATGTCGTTATGATTGGTTGGAAGACAAATACCTTTGCAACCCACCCCCATACAGCGGGACCCCTTCATATCATCAGTCCCGGAATATGACCCAACCGTGAAGGACCATCTGGTCTGGTGAACGTGCGTTCGCACTCAGAGCAAGTATAAGCCATGTTGACGGTTGAACGTCGACTGTGCGTGTTTTTGGAAATACGTTTGCTTTTATAGACAGTAACGCCCATCAACGCTTAGCTTAACGCTTCAACGCCCTGGTGAATTAGCTCAGAAGCTGTGATTTCCATGGAATTGACACCAATTCATCGAAATGCAGTGACGCCCGTCAACGCCCGTCGTTACGGCTTAACGCCCGTCTCAACGCCTAAACACACTTTCTAAATGCTTTAACGTCGTTTAATGATGCGTTCGAACAAATGTTTCTTTTGTGCTATTGCTCTGACATACGCCGCTTTCAAGTTCATGCCCGAGGTTTTCAACATCGACGCTGTTCTTTCAATTTCCATATGGACTGGGTCCTTATCCAACAATTTCATATGGGTCACGAGGTCGACATACCGCTGACGTAAAGCCCGTCGTAGTCTGGGTGCCAATCTGTTATGGGCTAAAATTGCGGCTTCCTCTTTCGAATACCCTTTGCATTGAAACTTGTTTTCTGTGACCCTCAACGTCTTGCCCATCTCGGCGTTCATACTTTCTTTGAACAAATCCTTCCATAGCCTCGAGTTCACATTATGTTCATTCCCTTGTACGGGTTTGAGTTGGTCCTTCACGGTTGGGTCATATTCCGGGACTGATGATATGAAGGGGCCCCGCTGTATGGGGGTGGGTTGCTGCTGCTGCTCTACCAGATGTGGACTCGGTGGATGGTGTCGGGGTATATGACGTTGCGGTGATCCCTCGCCGGGTAGCAGGTGGGTCGTCAGCCGGCGATCTTCGGGGATATGGGCTTTTAAATCTACGAATAGGTAGCCGTACGGACGACTTGTTGCCCCTTGAAACGCCTGCATGAAATGGTCGATGTTCTGAGGATAAATTCGACTACCAAACACACGGATTTGTGCTCTGCCAATGGGATTGGAGAACAACACAAAGTATTGGCAGTTCAAGGCAATATCTCTGGACGCCTTCCCTTGAGGAAAGAGATTCTGGGTCAAATAGATGACGGACAGATTCCTATGATGGGATCCTTTAGTAAACAAGTCGGCAACGTGTGAATTGTCCTTGGCCGCATTCATCAGATCATCTAGCAATACCACGTTGGTCTGCTCGGGGTCAAAGTAATACGGTTCGTCTATGTCGTGAGGAATCCCTGGGACGAAACTCACATTCTGTAATCGCGTAGTTTCGTAGGCGGGCTGCCATTGGCTATAACATCAAACAACACGTGTCGGAGCTGGGGTTGCCACACCTTCCTCTAAGAACTTCATTACCCAGGACGTCTTTCCACATGCCGTAGGGCCGCTCACCGTCATCGTATAGGGATGCTCTACTGCACTTGTTGGACCTATAGCGGGACTCGGCGGTGTGTCTTGGTTGTGTTTGCCTTGAATGTGCCTGAGCATACTATCGCGACGAGAGAACATTCTCTGACAGAACGTACACGTACACGACATGTTGATCTGTCGACCAATACATAAGGACTGATGAGGGACACATGTTCATTCTCATATGTACAGACACCACCACCAACACCACCACCACACATTACCACCGCACACACACACACCACCACCACCACCACCACCACCACCGCCACCACCGGGCGTTGACGGGCGTCAACGCCCGGTGGTGGTGGTGGGAGCTCCCGTGTGGCAGAGCTCTTGGATCGGAGCTCTTGGAGCTCAAAGCCTGTGGAGCTCAGGGCTCGGAAGTGACATTTGCATATGACCTCTGTGAGGTCACTTCCGCTTCCGTTCACGTGACCGGAACTGACCTTTGACCCCTGCGCGCAATTTTTATCCGGTATTGTTAGCGCGCGCAGGGGTCAAAGGTCAGTTGCGGTCTCTGCTGAGAGCGTATCGACTGATACCGAAACAGAGATTGCTGAGAGTCTATCTAGTGATACGGAGAGCTTGACCTCAGATAGTCAGCCTACGTCCGTGGAAAGTGAGGCAGAACCTACCTTCGTATTGTGACAGCAGCTATCAATACTTACGCTGCAGCGATCGAGGACGCCGGAGAGGATAATTTACAACAGGCGTACACTCAAATGCGCCCCCGCATCAGGAAAACAGCCATGGCGATCTATGAACAGTATACCTTACTACCGCTTGAAATGAAAGGCGACCCTACGCACAGGTCCATCATGAAGACCAAGCGTCACTTGGAAGAGGCTATGGGGCTACCACCCACCGAGGCCCTGGAAAATGTGATCAGAATGCGCAAACAACTGTTTCAGGACATGCTGCCCGAAGAATATCCAGGTCTGCCCGACGACGCTTAGGTCACACTGAGCAAAGATGGAACTTTCTGAAATGGCGACTTCTGATTGGACAAGAATACATCTAACGGACAGGAACGAATATGACAGATGCAAATGGTGGCCTCTGATTAGGCAAGAGTCTTTTAGAGTTGTAAACATACCCAACGCGGCTCCCCCAGCGTGGGTATGATGTAACATTGGGGAAAATAAACTATATGAAAAAAAAACTTCTTGTTGTTGTTGTTCTCTCAAGTGTCATCCTTGTTGTTGTTGTTGTTCTCTTTCCGGTCTATATGATGGCGTCAAGGCGTTATGTTAGAGCGTTAAGGCGTAACTACGAGCGTTGACGGGCGTCACTGCATTTCGAAGAATTAGTGACAATTCCATGGAATATCTAGAAAATCAGAACTTCTGAGCTCCAGTATGGAGCTATATGGGCTATATCGTATTTTTCGAAATATTTCACCGTTTCGCTCCGGGACCCTTCCCATCGTGTTCTAAATGACGAGACGTGAAAAACAAGACCCCACAACCCATATCACAATGAACGTGTGTGAATTTCCCAGGATGGACCTATCCCTCCCATAGCCACCTATGGAGCTATATGGGCTATATGGTACTTTTCCAAAAATTTCACTGTTTCACTCCGGGACCCTTCCCATCGTGTTCTAAATGACGAGACGTGAAAAACAAGACCAAATAACCCATATCACAATGAACGTGTGTGAATTTCCCAGGATGGACCTATACCCTCATATATCCAGTATTAGTCCGGGAGCAGGTCGAAAAACTTGGAAATACAGTCCACCTAATGTGTTTTGATGGTTTCTATATCTTTTCGATGGGCTGATCACGAAACCGGATGATGCCACCTTGGCATCCTTGGGGAAATCGAAATATCCAAGATGGCCGCCATGAGGCATTTCCTGGTTATTATGTCATGCTGAGTTGTCGTATGGATGATCTCGATCACTGATTGTGATATATTTGACTATAAATTTGGGATAAATTCAATCGGTACATACGTCACACAACAATTTGGCGAAAACAAACAAGAATAACAGGAAAAATTATCCAAGATGGCTGCCGTTGACCCTTTAAAATATGCCCGTCTCTTTAAAATATAAAGCGTTGAATATATTGGTTACCTCAATCACCCATGGCTTTCAAAATGCTGATATATACGAGATATTTCCCAATGTCTGTAGAGCATAGGGTACACCAGGGTGCGGGGGCACCACAGGTGTGTGCGCATGCGTACGATGACGTCACTTTCGAGCTCCAAGACTCCAAGAGCTTCGAGCTCCAAGAGCTCCGAGCTCCAAGAGCTCCGAGCTCAGACTCCAAAAGCTCCGAGCTCCGAGAGCTCCGAGATTGAGACGTGCCCAATGCCCAACTTAACACAAGAGCTCCGCGTTCCGACAGCTCCGAAAGCTCCAAGCTCTCAACCCATTCATGCGTACATCCAATTGCGCCCTAACAGGAAAACAGCCATGGCCATCTATGAACGGTATAGCCTGCTGCCGCTTGAAATGAAAGGTGACCGCACACACAGGTCCATCATGAAGACCAAGCTCTTGGGTGAACTTAACGCTCTAGCATAAAGCATCACTTGGAAAAGGATATGGGGTTACCGTCCACCAAGGCCCTGGAAAATAAGCAGAATGCGCAAATAACTGTTTCAGAACATGCTACCTCAACGGCTTCCTGGACTGCTCGACGACGCTTAGGCCAAGAGCGACCCTGACCAAAGATTGAACTTTCTCAAACGAATTGAATTGTAAGCATACCCAACGCGGCTATGATGTGCTGGTGGGGATAAAATGATTGATCTGTCATCCTTGTTGTTGTTGTTCTCTCATCTGTCTACACCATGGCGTCAATACGTTATGCTAGAGCGTTAAGTTCGCCCAAGAGCCCTTTTCCCACAATTTCCGACCTGCGCATGTGTGACCTCGTCTATAAAGCACGGCCCTCTGGACCCCACACCCCATTTCTACTGTTGCAGAGCCATGACGGAGAGCCATTCCTATGCGACTCGCATCGTGGTTAATTCACTCACGGGTTACAGAGCAGTGGTTCAGTCCATGTTTGGAGATGGCGATGACAACGAGGGGCGATGCCAGATCCTGCAAGTGTTCACAGAAGCGGTCCTCGACAGGGTCGACTCGATGGAGAGGTGTGCTATCACCCTCCACTACTGGACTATGACAGCCATTCTTGATGCCCGGGCTATGGACCACGAGCGCTCACACTGGAACCAGCGATGGCTCGTTGGCCTCACAATGGTTTTTCCAGTATATGGCGAGATTCTGCTGGTGGACGTTTCGTCCCCGAGACCCGACCCTGTACAGACCTTTTGGTCTTTGACAGACTAGTCTTTTGTGTTAAATGCCGTCATTTACATCTGACGACGATACAGCTCACCAATCTCCAATGTACGAGTTGTCACAGCGAATCAGCTCACCAATTACCAGTATACGAGTTGTCAGAGCATTTCCATCATAGCTCTCTAGATTTGTATCTAATACCGCTTATGCCGGTGCTAGGGGCCGTGTGGTCATATCATCCAAGTTGCCACATGAACAGGTACAATAAAAGCGTACCTGAGATACAATTACAAGCGTCTAGTCCGTCATTCATAATCCAGCCGTCGTCCATTAGAGAATATCCGCGTCCATAATCCAAGACCTATTCCATTTTCCATATAACAGTATTAGCACCAAATTCAAAAAGACAATCATAGTATACAAAAACATAGGCTTGTTTCCTGCAAGAGAGAAGAGGTCAACAGTTTTCAATGATGCCGGCAAGACATCATGATGTTCCAAAAATATCAAATCCGTATCGCTGATCAATATTCTTAATCCATAATATTCGTTATAAAGTCGTCATCTAAAGAATGATGTATCTCAGCCACGCTTTGATTGTGTCTGTTCATATGAGTACCATGAGGATCTTGAAGTACATGGGTTCATACGGCCCCTAGCCCCAGGTTAAGCGGAATTAGACACAAGTTACGAAACGTAGCGCCATAGATCTTGCACGCTACGTTCGTATTTTTTTATCAGCATGCGATATGTATCGCCAAATTTGAGAAACTTTGAGTGGAGGCGTTTGGTGGAATAGCCCTGTTTTATAAGTTTCTGCAACAATGTTTTGTGACATTGATTAAAATCGTCACATTTAACACAGGATCTAGCAAATGCTACTAAGCGAGATATGTATGCGCCATATGCAGGTCCCACTGGAATATTACTATCCAGAAAGGGATAGTTTACGATGTCGAAATTGTAATCATCTCTTTTGTCATAAAGTCGACGAGAGAGAATGCCCGCTTCATTTTTTATAGAGGTAGAGATCTAAATAAGATGTGCCTGTAGGGCTATCTGTAGTTTCCTTCAAATCCAGTGAAGGTGGATATATATCCTTCACTGCGTCATTTATATAGCGATTATCCACAGCGAGAAGATCGTCTATATAGCGTTTGGTGAATGAGAAGGAACGGGCTTTGAGTGGATCGGTTTTTGAAAGCGCCAGCATATAGTCATATTCATAAGAGAACAGATACAGGTCAGCCAACAGGGGTGCACAATTAGTACCCATTGGAATACCTATATGCTGCTGATATATTGTGTTGCCAAATTTCACATAGATATTTTTAATGAGAAATTCAAGCAACTCTATAAACAAAGAAACATCCATGAATGATATCTCTTGTATGTAGTAGAGCTAAAGAATGCTTTATGGCTTCCGACATTAATATATCTACGATCAGTTTTCTTGAACACAGATACTTATTAATAAGGTCCTGATGAGGGATTGTAGTATAGAGAGTCGAGAAATCCCATGTGGATACATGTCTGTACGGTATGTGACCTTTAGCATCAAGTTCTTCCGTAAGACATTTTGAGTTTTTCAATATCCACATACATTCAACGCCAGAGTTCTTGAAAATAGTGGCGCAATACCTTTCCCAAAATGCTTTTACCTCCTGAAGGGCCCTCGTCAATAGGGTGGAAAGAAGCTTGGTGGTGCAGCTTCTAGAACCAGCTATGAATCTAGCTTTGTATGGTGATTTATGCATTTTGGGAGTCCAGTATATTTTTGGTATGTCGCTATGATTGGTTGGAAGACAAATACCTCTTTCCCTGAGAAACTTTTTGTGATTGTTAAATAGATCTTCCAGAGTAAACGCAGTTTGGGAGTAAGTAGATGTATTTGATGAAGATATGTCTATACTCAATTCTTTAACCAGCACCTGGTAATAGTAATATTTACATATGAATATTATATTATTCGGAGCTTTGTCTGCTGGGACTATGACGAATTTACTCTGGAGATTTGCTAGAACTTCTTGCGAATTGAGGTTTCTCAGTACTTGTTTTGCTTGGGGAAGAGTACTTCTGTCAATATGGCGGATTGTTTCAACGACCTTGCTCTTGGTGAGGTCCAGCCAATCAGCGAGTACTGTAGGTTCAACTTTTTCTCGCTTAGACCAATCAATAACGTACTGTTCTAATGCAGTCAGGACTATCTTTTGGTCCGCCTTCAGATTTATTCTTCTTGGCTCTCTATATTTAGGTCCTTTCATCAGGAGTAATTTCAGATCCTTATCACTCACCACATCAAGGTCACCAGTCACAATATGTTTGCATGGTGTATAGATAAAGTTCGACAATTCACAATCACAACTATACCCTCCTGACGTGTATAAGTTCCAGTCAAACTCCTTGACAGCATTGGAGTAATTGAATATTTTGGTGGCTATAGATTTAGTATACTTATATGAAATGCAAGGAGGTTCTGTGAACTTGAAATAGTTTGGTACAGCGTTGCGTACCTCTGGATCATTCAGGATTCGAGGTAAATTAATGATGTCCAGTCCTTTATCTAAGTAGTTGAGTTTCAAGAAAAGCCGATCTTGAGATGTTTCGATTATGTTCACTGGACGATACAACCGAAAATACGCTATATCTTGACATACTTTACTGATTTTGGATGGTATTATATTTCCCGAAGACGCAGATTGCTGTATATCTCTGGCTGTTTGATTTAAAGCTCTCAGAGGTAACGCATACAGAACTGTACGTAAGCTATGTATACTATTGGGTGCGTTAGTTAAACCCACTAAGTAATTTAAAGTGATATGATCGTGAATCATCGAACTATTAAACTTTCGCCAACCATGGCTGCGTTGTCTCCGTTGATGGGGTTTAAATAGTTGGGTAATGTTGGATATATTTGAACGGCGGTTTGTAGCATTGCCAAACCCACTGACATTATCATTTAAACCAAACGGAAACACCGACCCAAGTTCTAGCATCCAGAATAATTCCCGCTCTCGGATTTTTCTCTCAAATCCAAAGGGGGAATCCTTAGTAGATGGATAGACGACGTCTATGATATGAATACTAAAGTTATCCCAGCCATGGTCGGGTCCAGAATCGTTAGATTCGTGGTATGTGCTTTAGAATAGGTTGACCAGAAGACTATTCTGTAAAGTCATGTGACGCAATCAGTATGTGGGCACCTCTTCCCACTTCCCTTATATGTGTTGTAGTTTGCCCTATTGATCCCGATGCTCTGGCAATGACAGTTCTGTCTTACAGCGACAGAAAAGAACGGCTCTTTTCAGAGTCTTCGTGTCTTCCAAAAGAAAGACGGGTAACTAAGTTCAATGTTCACACACAGTACACACACACGTACGCACACACACACACACACGCATTCACAATGGACGTTCCGCCATGGCTTCCACCAAAAACAATACCATTCGTCATCCCGGACTGATGAGGGACACGTGTTAATCCCTATATGTACAGACACTACCACCACCACAGGGCGTTGGGCACGCGTCACTGCCCATTTGGACACGGATGGTTCTTCTCCACCCCAAACACTTAACTTCACACCCCCCAGAATGGATGCTTTCTCTACCACTCTCACTGATGACATCATCAATGACGTCACAGATCACGTGAACATCCCTCGTGAACAGACTACAGTCGTTGTCTACATCAAGAGAGCTTCAAGCTGACAGCCTACACGGCCTATTAGAGCCACGGATGGTCCCACAATCACTCAACAGACCCCCCACGAACCCCAAAAATGCCTGCTTTCTATAGTACGGCCAGACATATAAGGGAAGTGGGAAGAGGTGCCGACAAACTGACAGTCACATGGCTTCACAGTATAGTCTTCTAGTTAACCTATTCTAAAGCACATACCAAGAATCTAACGATTCGTGATATGTGTTGTATCTGAGGTACGCTTTTATTGTATCTGTTCATGTGGCAACTTGGATGATATGACCACACGACCCCCAGCACCGGCATAAGCGGTATTAGATACAAATCTAGACAGGGATGTTGGAAATGCTCTGAAACCTCGTATATTGGTAATTGGTGAGCTGTGGCGCTGCGACAGCTCGTACACTGGGGATTGGTGAGCTGTAACAGCGTCAGCGAGCATCACGATGACACCTCTTATGGCCCAATCGATCCACTATTGCTCTGTCACGACCCCAAAACGTCTATTCAAATAACCTTTTTCTGCGCATGAGCAAAATGATGTCAGTTCCACCTTACAACCCATCCAGTTGAATGCTTCCCCACGAATGCTTCAAACTGATACCTCATACGTCCCAATCGGACCACTATTGGTCCACCTCGACCCAAAAACGTCCATCCCAGTGCCCATTTTCCCAGCATTCCCTGTCTGCGCATGCGCAGAATGTTGAAGACGCACGACACATTAGCCCAGTCGGACGCTCCTCCACTAGAGCTTCATGATGACACCTCCCACATCCCAGTACGCCCATTATGGGTCCCTCTCGACTCCAAAACGTCCATTAAAATAGCCTTTTTCTACTGCGCGTGCGCAGAATGACGTCAGTTCCACCCCACTACTGTTGAGATAAACTGGAGGTAGTATTATAAGTGGTATGAAGTACTAATCAATCTATACACCAATTCTTGAGGACTCGTAGACCAAAAATATATAGTTCAATTCCATATAGCGGTCAATCTAAGCAAGATACAGCGGTCATGTTGAATATGCTGGCGGCCATCTTGGATATTTTGATTTCCCCAAGGATGCCAGGCTGGCATCATCCAGATTCTGAATGTGCACACACAGGAGATATATAATCCATCAAAAAACGTTAGGTGGACTCCATTTCCACGTCAAGGCTCAAACTGGGGTTTGGCTCCCGGACTATATGGGACTATATGGGCTATATGGTACTTTTCCAAAAAATTCACCGTTGCGCTCCGAGACCCTTTCCATCGTGTTCTAAATGACGAGACGTGAAAAACAAATCCAAGCAACCCATATCACAATGAACGTGTGTGAATTTCCCAGGTTGGACCTATACCCCCCATAGCCAGCCTATAGGCCTATATACAGACCTCGGTGACTTTTCCCAAAAATTTCACCGATTCGCTCCGGGACCCTTCCCATTGTCATTTTCTTGGCGAGACGAGAAAAACGAGACCCCACAAGCCATAGTAAAGCCTACCAAATTTCTTTTATCACCCTCCCCCCATACAGGCATTTTCCCTTATATTGTATAATACAGACCCCTATTGTAGGGGTAAAGTCCGTGTTCCGCTTTTTATATTTTCGGAAAAAAATCCTAATTTTACATGCACCCACCCCATTGACTTGACAGGCAGGCCCCGATAAGCCCGGGGACCGATATTAGCCCTTTGGGCTAGAGGTGATAGGGGCTTTCCCCTATTTTAGGGGTAAAGTCCGTGTTCCGCTTTTTATATTTTCGGGGGAAAATCCTAATTTTACACGCACCCACCCCATTGACTTGATAGGTAGGTGCCAATAAGCCCGGGGACCGATATTAGCCCTTTTGGCTAGGGTTGATAGGTGTTTTCCCCCATTTTAGGGGTAAAGTCCGTGTTCCGCTTTTTATATTTTCGGGAAAAAAATCCTAATTTTACATGCACCCTCCCCATTGACTTGATAGGCAGGTCCCAATAAGCCTGGGGACCGATATTAGCCCTTTTGGCTAGGGTTGATAGATGTTTTCCCCTATTCTAGGGGTAAAGTCCGTGTTCCGCTTTTTATATTTTCGGAAAAAAATCCTAATTTTACATGCACCCACCCATGACTGGATGCCCCTTCACGAATGCTTCACTTTGATACCTCACTCGACCCAATCGGACCATGCAGCGTATTTGAAGTCTGGGGACTACTTTTTCTCCGCGGAAGCTTTCTTCCGCGACCGCAATACCGCCAGACCGCATCACCGCGAAAGAATACATGCCCAGGGCCCTTTGCCGGAACTATAGTGACCCAGAGTTACCTCCCCCTAGATAGGAACTCTTCTGTGCTGGAGGTAGTTTTTGTTGTCTTGAGCTGGTGGCGCCCCCTGGCGGAACTATAGTGCACTTGACCTCCCCGTGACCTGAACAACACCACCTGTCGCCACCAAGAGTTATCTCCCCCGGCAAAATGGGGGTTTAGCCGTCCTTTCTCTACTACTTATGTTTCACCGTGAGATCTTCGTGGCATGGAATATACCTTGGGACTGGCTCTTTTTTTTCAGCAAATACTCGTGAATTATTCGTGTATGGCCGATTCTACATCGTCTAATCATGGCTTGATCGAAACGTTTCTGGCTGTTCTGATGAGTATAGCCTACAGTTTTTTTGCACTCGTGTGGTTTGTTATTATCCATAGCATCCCACAAAGATTGAAACGACTTTCTCACATAAGCACAGATAGATGGTCTGAAATCACTGTATGGGATTCCAACAGGATCAGCCTCATCGTCTAGGGCTGCCTTAGCCATTTTATTAGCTTCAGTATTACCTTTGATGTCAACGTGACTAGGTACCCAACAAAACACAACATCAATCTGTTGATCAAATTTACAGTCATTATTGACATGGCCCATTGCATGTCACTAGAGCAATGTATAGGAGAAAACTCTGGTATTATTGTCGAAAAATCAACGAACGACAATAGTTTTGTCAAAAACGTTGACAAACAAGACGAACAGATACAACAAATCACCGACATGCAGAAAGAATTAAAATAAAAAGACGAAAAATGATATTGTGTTGCAGGTCTACTCGAACGTCTTCGTGACAAAGAGGACGTAATTGTGGCGGAAGGATATCTGTTTGAGTTGGAGAGACGTGGCTACTTGAAAGCTGGTACCTTTGTTCCGGACGTAGTCATAGAATACCCAGATATTGTGAAAGGTCTTCACGAGGAGTTCGTGCACGCCGGAAGTGACGTTGTACTGGCCCTCACTGTGAGTTCTGTTCGGCGTATAGTTATTTTGCATCGTTATACAGCAATATTGCGCATGAAGTGGGGATATTCTGAATTGCTGAATGCAAGGAATTTAGCACATTAATTGAACCATATACCAATACTATCAATATCTGATAAAGACTTATTGAAAATATTTGACAATGACCGCGATGTTAAAAATGGCGGCCAATGCGATGGCAACTCACCCCTAAAATTGAAATTACCCAATCTAATTCACTAACCTGGAAAGATATAACATCGAATTCGGTATGGCTGGCAAGTAGTACTCGACATACCAATTGACATACTAATTTTGCAATAACCTCCTTTAAATGACTGCCAACGTGGTACAGCGCATCAATTCTCATCCATAAATTACCTACAAAATCGCTAAACTCGAAAGATAAAGCTTCAAGTTAATGGTTATACCCCTCTGTGCCGAATATACATTACAAGAAACATGTGTAGGGAAACCTTGTTCAAATTAATTTCGTATTTCTTACATGGAATAAACATATTATTTTTATTCATTATAGTTCTATACCCATCGAGCAAAACTCAGAGATGTTGGACTCGAGAATGATTCGGAAAGGATAAACAGGGCTGCACTGAAAATCGCTCGCGACGTAGCAGACAGAACAAAGACGCTGATGGCGGGCAACATTTGCAACACGACGATCTACGAGTCAAACAAGCCGGAAACTTATGAAATGACCAGACAAATGCTTAAAGTATGTATCATATAGCAGATATACATATGTTTTCCCGGAATATCCCCGTCCCTACTGTCTTGTGTATTATGTCGTTTGTGAATTATCATCCTCCCCACAGCGCATGCTCCATTTCGCAGGCTCATTTGTCGTCCCTGCCTCCAATAGCGGAAGTTGACCGTTACTACGTTGCTATGACGTATAGGGGAAAACCCACGGTTCAGTTTGAATCCGGCCTAACAACTCCTTCAGCGTTGCACATGAGCGAACTACTTTTCATATGCTCTGTCTAGATAAACAGGAAAAATAATCTCCAGATAATTCTTTTTAACGCTAGGTCAACAGAGGTATTATGCAGACTTGAAAAGTAATCGAAATGTTCGGCAAACATCTATTTTACTATATATGATGTCACTTCCGGCGATGTGCTCGAAGGCCCCGAATCCGGTCCAAAAATCTGACTGGTGGCTGGGGTATTATTAGACCCCAAGCAAGGTGGTTGGTGAATCATCTTGTAGTCACTTGGCTTCAAATGGTTGTCGTCGTCGTTGTTGCTGTGATAAAAAGAATGTCATTATTCCCCGTCGTATATATTTTTTCTTGTTTTTACTTCTCCGTCTTTTCTCCGGATGTACATTTCTATAACTCTTTTATGGATCGATGAATTTTCTTCATATTTGAATGCAGCATTTCTATTTTTGGGGGGTGTTAATACATCGAACTGTCTTACGTAACGGGTGTGGCGGTTACCATTTCCAAATCTTTGAATCTCGTGCATATTTTGCACAATTTTTAGGAACAGATAGAATGGGCGGTTGAAGAAAAAGCCGACTTCATCGTTGGAGAAACGTTTTTCGACTTGGGAGAGGCAATGTTCGCCCTAGAAGCCATAAAATCGTACGGTAAAGGTAAGAAGATTACTACTTTTGGCAGATAGGAGAGCACTTTTTTGTATACCATGCCCATTACTAGAGCATTTCTACTTGAATATCCTCTACCTAAAGCCAATCTGACTGTCGGATTATTTTGCCGTGTCAACCAGGGAAGACCTGTGTGTTTAGAGGGTGGGTGGGGGTCTTGGGGGGGGTCAGCTAAGAATTATATGTCACGAAATGTCGAGGATTACTTGTTGCATTAGTCGGTTTTATAATATGGAATATTTCTTAAGAATTAGCAATGGGAGCCTAAAATTAGGAGTATAGCTTATACGAATCTTCACTTCAAGTAAAAAGTTGAAAAGGAATGTGTTGTAAGAATTAAGAATTATATGTCACGAAATGTCGAGGATTACTTGTTGCATTAGTCGGTTTTATAATATGGAATATTTCTTAAGAATTAGCAATGGGAGCCTAAAATTAGGAGTATAGCTTATACGAATCTTCACTTCAAGTAAAAAGTTGAAAAGGAATGTGTTGTAAGAATTAAGAATTATATGTCACGAAATGTCGAGGATTACTTGTTGCATTAGTCGGTTCTATAATATGGAATATTTCTTAAGAATTAGCAATGGGAGCCTAAAATTAGGAGTATAGCTTATACGAATCTTCACTCCAAGTAAAAAGTTGAAAAGGAATGTGTTGTAATTGCTGCGATTGATAGTTGTCAGGAATTCCCCTATTCCCCATATTCCTGTATGCTTGCTCCCAGAATCTCTGACCCTTGACCTAAGTAATACTAGTAGCTATTCTAATTGAATACGGTATTATGAATGTTGCAGGATTACCAGCGGTGATAACATTGTCCGTCCCGCGTAGTGATATGAGAACTGGTGATGGGATCTATTTTACGGAAGCTCTTCGGAAATTAGAAGATGCCGGAGCTGATGTGGTGGGTCTGAATTGTGCACGAGGCCCGACCACCATGCTGCCTATGCTGGAAGAGGCGAGGCGCGTGTGTAAGGTAATTATTAATCCACGGGAAGTAAAAGAATGATAACTTTTTTTTTTAAAGTTTGTTGAACTTCCAATTCCGTAAGCCGATGGGGATGTTGCTGCCTGTAACCACGGGTCCAGTATAGCTACCCATAGGTCAATAATGTACGTAGGCAATGTGACGGTGATCGATTATTAAGACTAGGGAGATCGCGTGCCCTTTCTATACTACGCATCGCGCATGCGCAGTCGACCCATTCTACGGTAGGGTGCAAGCCTGGCCCATGGAATCTCAGGTAGTGAAAACCCCAGGTCTCTCGCCCCACCCTATCCCGCGCCACACCTATGCGACCCGCGTGCCCTTTCTAAACTATTCATCGCGCACTACTCATCGCGCATGCGCAGTCGGCCCATTCTACTGTAGGGTGCAAGCCTGGCCCATGGAATCTGAGGTAGTGAAAATCCCAGGTCTCTCGCCTCAACCTATCTCGTGCAGTGAGTAAAGCGGCGTAGGAGGAGGAGGAGTAGGAGGAGTCGGACACGCCACGGATTATACTA
The DNA here is from genome assembly GCA_036873755.1 of Hanleya hanleyi. Lineage (NCBI taxonomy): Eukaryota > Metazoa > Mollusca > Polyplacophora > Lepidopleurida > Hanleyidae > Hanleya > Hanleya hanleyi. Next base: position 183,139 of record JAVTVY010045673.1, on the reverse strand, counting down.
GGTAGATTTGTATTGAACTACCATCGATAGGAACCATCGCCTCTGATCTCCTTGGTCAATACGACTGCAATTATAGCCCAATATCCACGGGTTTCAGTTGGACGAACCTAAGAATGACATGCGAACGACTTGGGTGAGCTGTGAAGTGGCGTACGGTTGATGAACTCCGCGTTAGTTCGGAGTTCCGGTCTACAGAATGGTTGATTTTTGCCATTTTCAGCTAAATTTCGAAATGATTTTGAAGAAATTGGTATCGTTCTTTTTTTTTAAAAATCAAAAACATACTTCCTCACTGTATCTTGTATCCTCAGGGCCCCTTGGCTGCACTGCCTGTTCCTTACCGGACCCGAGAAGGACAACATAATTTCTTTACCCTGAAGGACCCGGATTCTGGTAACTATGTTACACTTGTCATCGATAGTTTCGTCGAGCGTCAGCCGGACTGTGAGGGCCATTAATGTCCGTTGAGTAGACTCTGCATTTGACTTTGCCCATTCAATGCTTATATACCATAACTCCTAACCGAATACTATAAATTAACCAAAATTAGTGCCATCCCTAATTAGGGACTTCAAACTACCTATAGAATTACGGAGTCATGCTACTCTTTACATCACTAGACGGCTGACGCGTGGCGACTAGTCGTGTAGATAAGGAAGGATCCTCCTGTCTTTTCGTCGTCTTTAATTTCTTCTGTCATTCAAGTGTATTTGATTTTACACCTGATGATCTACAAGTACATGTACATGATGTATATGCCTTAATGATTTTAGAACAGGTCCCAGTCAGACTCCGATATCAATACGTCAGGTCCGACATCTATCAGCCAGTCCTATCACCTACATGCATTGGCGTGTTTAATGTAGTCCACTGATGATTTTGGGCTTTGGCGGCCATTTTTCATGTTTTTGCCCGTTTTTCCTAGTAGGTTATCTCTCATTCCTAGGTTAAGAGAAAGGGATTTTCGTTAAGGCTTCTAGCCGAGAATTTTGAGCAGCAACATCCATCCAATTTGATAAATTTTGATAGACATTGTGATGATCTTCAACAGTTAGAATATAAGAAAATGTTAAATACTAATTATTTGCTATTTTTCAAAAGCAGGGCTTTTCCCTATGTATTCTGGGTTATCAACTGGAGTATGGGTCAGTCCACTTAACGTCGTCAAATTGTCAAAAATTATTTAAAAAGTTAATTTCTTTGATTCATTACCAGCGGGCATCCTTAAGAGGCCAATTCGTAGATAAAACGGCCAACGTTTTCAAAGGTTGTAGACCTCGATTGGTTTATGTGAGACGTATTGATATCAGAGTCATTAATCTTGAAACCTGTTTTCTGAAATCGATCAGGTCAACACGTAGGTCACGAGGTGTAAAACGATATCATGTTTAGTACAAAATTTGGTTCTAATACAGGTGTGAATGGCGAAGTATCGAAATAAGTATTGTCCGAAATGTTTTACGATAATAATTTGTGAGAACCGTTTATTCGACCCGTACACGATTATCCTTCAATCCCGACAAGATGTCATGTATATTAAGCTAAGAAAAGTTTATGATTTCTCAATGTATTATCCTAGGTAATAGAGTATTCCCCATCAACCTTCCTGCCTTGGCCAGTTTGAGGACGGAAATAACCGACTTTGGCCGAAATGCGAAACAGCTCGGGGTTCAGTATGCCGGACTATGTTGTGGAAATGCCTCTCACTATCTGCGGGAAGTGGCGGAGGCATATGGACGGAAAACTCCAGCCAGCCGTTATTCGCCGGATATGAGTCAGCATTTCATATTTGGCAATGACCCTACGTTTACCAAATCTTATACCGAGGATTTCAGAGAGAAGATCCTGTCGTAAACAGAATGTAATTGGCCTATACAATAAACCAGAATAAGGTTCAGATTCAGTGAACCGTGACGTTTCTAATCAACGTAATATCTTTGTAGGGGGGGGGGGGGGGGAATGTCAAACTATTCGCCGTAACTCCAGAAGGACAACCCCAAGGAACTGTCTGGCGTTATAGATTATTATATTGTCGTAATTTTGGACATATTTGAATAATAAAATTGTAAATGTAGGTAAATGAAATTTCCTGGTCACCAAGACGTATCGTCAAACATGCAGATGACATATTAAACAGGTTTTGAGAATAGAAGTCGAGTATTGCTTTGTTTAACCTGTTTCTCCGGTGAACATCACTCCTAGCTATGTAGTATATGCGCATCCAATTTATGATCATTTTACTTTTTATTTGGTATCATATCAAATGATTTGCGTATATCATCAAATGATTTGGTGATATCATCAAATGATTTGCTGATATCAGCAAATAGTTCATTGATACCAGCAAATACATTGATGATATCATCAAATGATATGGTAATATCATCAAATGATTTGCTGATATCAGCAAATAGTTCAGTGATACCAGCAAATACATTGATGATATCATCAAATGATATGGTAATATCATTAAATGATTTGATAATATCTCTAAATATTTGAAGATATCATTAAATATTTGCTGATATCAGCAAATATTTAATGATATCAATAAATTATTTCATGATATCAGTAAATTTTTGATGATATCGCGAAATACTGAATACAAAGTAAAACGGCTTGCCATACAGCCTGTCACATGTGAAAATTTGTTATACGATACAGCCATCGACAGATAATATAACTTACGTGATAGTTATTATTTAAGAAGATCGACACCTCTGTTTTCAACTTAGATTAGCACTTATATGAACTTCAGAAATATGAAACAAGAATTGTGGATTACCATATCACCGTGTGCTCTAGCCGTCAATCAACACAGGCATCCCTTGTTTCCGATTAACATAGAATTTATACGGGATTCGAAGCAAATAAACATCAAATAAGTTCGTTTTATAGAAATGCACATAATATTTTTATTCAACTTTTTAGAAAACGCAAGAATCATTCTGTTTCATATGAACGCAAAATAAAGCAAAAATGAGGGCCACCGGGCTCATTCTCTTCCGAATGTATTAAGCCTAATTTTTTCTATGCTATTTCTGTTAAACTGGGATGTTTGGCATGGTAAAAAATATAACAATATCATATTCGAATGAAATCTATGAAATATATTAAGTACGGTATATATCAATTTCTTCTATACAAAACTTAATTTTCACCGATCTGAAATGTATTAGGTCTTTGCCTGTGGTGTCGGTCTCCATCTTTATGCGCTGAAAACAAATACGGAGACTCGCCCTGGACAAAATAGCTTTTTTTTTATGTCTCACCATGTATTGGCTACGTGAAGAAAAAATGAGATGGACATCTATGTACTTTCCGGATACAATTGTACGGATTTCATAGATTTGGTTGGATAAGATTGCATGATGGTATGGTCTAGGGATCTCTATCTATCGGTTGGAAAAACATGATGATTAAAATCTAACACACACTAGAACAGCTGTCTAACCATCAGTACAATGCCACAAATAATCAGATGATGATATAAGGCTACTAAAAAGAAATGCACCATGAATATGGACAGCTGGAAAATCAGAGCAAGCGTATATGTAACCGGTATTTAACGGGTCTTTCCCATTAGCTTTCAGCGCACATGTTATGATATACATGTCTGTAATGTACATGCACCACGCAACATATTCAGCCTCAATCATCATGACATTAACCGAAGTCAAATAACATGTTGGAGGTGGGAAATGCAGGCTCTCTGACAATTACTCACATGACCCCACAGGCTGATATTCTCATTGCCTTCTACCCGAAGATATCCCAACGATGAATGGAGATCCTTGTAAGGATCTGTGACTCAGCCAGGCTTTTATTACAGCTGTTCATGTGTACACCTTGACGGGAATGACCACACGGTCCACAGAACCGGTGAGTAGGTAGCAATGATTTAAACCCGCATTTTGCCGGGGGAGATAACTCTTGCATCCACCAGGGGGCGCTGTTCCAGGTTAAAGTATAGGAAGCGGCCATTTACGGCCTTTGTCCTCTGGGCCGCAAGGCCGCTATAGTTCCGGCAACCTTTGACCTCGAATTCTTCCGCGGTGATGCGGTCTGGTGGTGATGCGGTCGCGGGAGAAAGCTTCCGCGGACAGAAAGTAGTCCGATGGGTTGACTTCCAATGTTAATGTATACGGGGAATACCTAAATAGACGTTTTGTGACCTAGGTGGGTCCCTGGTGGACCGATTGGGTCGAGTGAGATATCAAAGTGAAGCATCCGTGAAGGGGCATCTGATGGGCTGGGTGTGGGGTTGAAATATCGGCATTCTGCGCATGCGCGGTGGCCAAAGGGTATGAAAATAGACGTTTTGGAGCTAGGGGAGCCACTAATGGTCCAATGGGGTCATATGAGGTATCAATGTGAAGCATTCGTGAAGGGGCATCTGACTGGACTAGCGGCTCGGGCGTTGTCACCATTCTGCGCATGCAGACAGGGAATTGTGGGAAAAGGGTATGGAAATAGACGTTTTGGGATCTAGGGGAGCCCCTAATGGGCCGATGGAGTCGTATGAGGTATCAATGTGAAGCCTATGTGAGGGGGCATCTGACTGGACTAGTGGCTCGAGCGTTGTCACCATTCTACGCATGCGCAGACAGGAATTGTGGGAAAAGGGTATGGAAATAGACGTTTTGGGATCTAGGGGAGCCCCTAATGGGCCGATGGAGTTGTATGAGGTATCAATGTGAAGCCTATGTGAGGGGGCATCCGCCTGGACTAGTGTCTCGGCCGTTGGGTGCATGTAAAATTAGGATTTTTTCCCGAAACTATAAAAAGCGGAATACGGACATTACATGTACCCCTAAAATAGGGGAAAACACCTATCAACTCTAGCCAAAAGGGCTAATATCGATTCCCGGGCTTATTGGGGCATGCCTATCAAGTCAATGGGGTGGGTACATGTAAAATTAGGATTTTTCCCCGAAAATATAAAAAGCGGAACACGGACTTCACCCCTAAAATAGGGGAAAACTCCTATCAACTCTAGCCAAAAGGGCTAATATCGGTTCCCGGGCTTATTGGGGCCTGCCTATCCAGTCAATGGGGTGGGTGCATGTAAAATTAGGATTTTTTTCCCGAAACTATAAAAAGCGGAATACGGACTTTACCCCTACAATAGGGGTCTGTATTATACAATATAAGGGAAAATGCCTGTATGGGGGGAGGTGTAGTCAAAATTTTTTTGTGGGCTTTACTATGGCTTGTGGGGTCTCGTTTTCTCGTCTCGCCGAGAAAAACACAATGGGAGGGGTTCCTGAGCGAATCGGTGAAATTTTGGGGAAAAGTCACCGAGGTCTGTATATAGGCTCATACTGGCTATATGGTGGGGGGGAGGGGTGGTCAATTTTTTTTTTGGGTGTTACTATGGGTTGTGGGGTCTCGTTTTTCTCGTCTCGCCAAGAAAATGACAATGGGAGGGGTCCCGGAGCGAATCGGTGAAATTTTTGGGAAAAGTCACGGAGGTCTGTATATAGGCTCATACTGGCTATATGGGGGAGGGGTGGTCAAATTTTTTTGTGGGCTTCACTATGGGTTGTGGGGTCTCGTTTTCCTCGTCTCGCCGAGAAAAACACAATGGGAGGGGTCCCGGAACGAATCGGTGAAATTTTTGGGAAAAGTCACCGAGGTCTGTATATAGGCTCATATAGCTCCATACTGGCTATATGGGGGTATAGGTTCAACCTTGGAAATTCACACACGTTCATTGTGATATGGGCTGTTTGGATTTGTTTTTCCCGTCTCGTCATTTAGAACACGATGGGAAGGGTCCCGGAGCGAATCGGTGAAATTTTTGGGAAAAGTACCTGGTAGGCCTGTATATAGGCCTATAGGCTGGCTATATGGGGGTATAGGTTCAACCTGGGAAATTCACACACGTTCATTGTGATATGGGTTGCTTGGATTTGTTTTTCACTTCTCGTCATTTAGAACACGATGGGAAGGGTCTCGGAGCGCAACAGTGAAATTTTTGGAAAAGTACCATATAGCCCATATACATGTAGTCCCATACTGGCTATATGGGGGTATAGGTTCAACCTTGGAAATTCACACACGTTCATTGTGATATGGGCTGTTTGGATTTGTTTTTCACGTCTCGTCATTTAGAACACGATGGGAAGGGTCCCGGAGCGAAACGGTGAAATTTTTGGAAAAGTTCACCGAGGCCTGGGTAGGCCCATAGGCCTATACTGCGTGGCTATGGGTGAGCCCCTAATGGTCCTATGATGTCGTATGAGGTCTTATTTTGAAGCTCTCGTGGAGGAGCATCCGACTGCACTAATGGTTCGTCCGTTTTCAATAGTCTGGCCGTAGTATAGAAAGTGGGCATTTTGGGTGGTATGTGGGTGTGTGTTTGGGGTAGAGATGGACCGCTATGGGTCCGAGTGGGTCGTGGAAGGTGTCAAAGTGAAGCTTGTGTGGGTTAGAGTCAGAATGGTGTGTTTTTAAGTGCAAGTCGCGCCAATCTGCGCATGCGCAGTTGGTTGTAGTGAGTAAAGTGGTCATTTTGGGGCAGTACAGGAAGATATTTGGGGTCGAGATGGACCATCCTTGGTCCGAATGCGTCCTGGAAGGTGTCATCTTGTAGCTCTCGGGGTGTAGACCCCGATTTGGGGGCTGCCCACGTCACCTGTGACGTCATCGGCGACGTCATCAGTACGAGTAGTAGCGAAAGTGGGCATTTTAGGGCAGTACAGGAAGGTATTTGGGGTAGAGAGGGACCATCTTTGGTTCGAATGTGTCTAGGGAAGTATCATGTTGTAGCTCTCGGGGTGTACATCCCGATTTGAGGGATGTCCGCGTCATCTGTGACGTCATCGGTGACGTCATCAGTACGAGTAGTAGCGAAAGTGGGCATTTTGGGTGGTATGTGGGTGTGTGTTTGGGGTAGAGATGGACCGCTATGGGTCCGAATGGGTCGTGGAAGGTGTCAAAGTGAAGCTTGTGTGGGTTAGAGTCAGAATGGTGTGTTTTTAAGTGCAAGTCGCGTCAATCTGCGCATGCGCAGTTGGTTGTAGTGAGTAAAGTGGCCATTTTGGGGCAGTACAGGAAGGTATTTGGGGTCGAGATGGACCATCCTTGGTCCGAATGCGTCCTGGAAGGTGTCATCTTGTAGCTCTCGGGGTGTAGACCCCGATTTGGGGGCTGCCCACGTCACCTGTGACGTCATCGGCGACGTCATCAGTACGAGTAGTAGCGAAAGTGGGCATTTTAGGGCAGTACAGGAAGGTATTTGGGGTACAGAGGGACCATCTTTGGTTCGAATGTGTCTAGGGAGGTATCATGTTGTAGCTCTCGGGGTGTACATCCCGATTTGAGGGATGTCCGCGTCATCTGTGACGTCATCGGTGACGTCATCAGTACGAGTAGTAGCGAAAGTGGGTATTTTGGGGCAGTGAAGGAAGGTATTTTGGGTAGAGATGGACCATACTTGGTCCGAATGCGTCGTGGGAGGTGTCATGTTGTAGCTCTCGGATTGTACACCCCGATTTGAGGCATGTCCGCAGCATCTGTGACGGCATTGCTGACGTCATCAGTACGAGTAGTAGCGAAAGCGAGTATTTTGGGGCAGTGAAGGAAGGTATTTGGTGTAGAGATGGACCATCCTTGGTCCGAATGCGCCGTGTGAGGTGTCATCTTGTAGCTACGCCCGCCAACACCAAGCTCAATGATTCAACGCCCTGGTGAAATAGCTCAGAAGCTCTGATTTTCTAGATATTCCATGGAATTGTCACTCATTCTTCGAAATGCAGTGACGTCCGTCGTTACGCCTTAACAGACCGGAGAGAGTACAACAACAACAACAAGGATGAGCCATGAGAGAACAACAACAACAAGAAGTTTTTTCATATAGTTTATTCTCCCCAATGTTACATCATACCCACGCTGGGGGAGCCGCGTTGGGTATATTTACAATTCAAGAAGACTCTTGTCCAATCAGAGGCCACCATTTGCATTTGTCATATTCGTTCCTGTCCGTTAGATGTATTATTGTCCAATCAGAAGTCTCCATTTCAGAAAGTTCCATCTTCGGCCATGTTCGCTCTGAACCGTTTATTCTAATCATCGTCGGGCAGGCCAGGATACCGTTGAAGCAACATATCCTCAGATAGTTCTTTTGTGCATTCTGAGTATCTATCAGTGCATGGGTGAATACATTCACCCGATGGGAAGATTCCGTAATTTGGTCACGAAGAACGTAACATTGGTCACCCTCTCTACGACCCACTTGGTGTTGGGGCGCTGTTCATAGGCCCATTGCAAGACATCCAATTGGTCCACTTGGTCCAGCACGGGCTTTAGCGATGTCCGGTTAATGATGGTAAACGCTTGGTTAAATACTCGGATGTTACTGCTCGGGTAAAAGTATCGGACTTGATCTGTCTCCTTATGCTGCAGTACATAACCGAACGCCAGATTTAATTTGAAGGACGTAGCTTGGTCATTGAAGATGGCTTCAACGTAGTTGCGTAGACGGGTGAGGCCAGTCAGCCGGAAATTGTAGATATCTTGAATAGGGCGATGACGGTGGAAACAGTGCCGTATCATGGGCCAATGGCGCCGATAGATGTCACTCACTGGATGGGCGTCCTGTAAGAGATCGCTGGGAACATCCACCGCATCTTCCAGAAAATGTTCGTTGTTGTCAGGCGTATGACTGGGAACAGTAATGCTAGGGACCGGCTGGATATCTAGGCTCTTCTGAACTGTGGGTATAGGCGGGCTCTCCGTGATCGCATCACCAGTGGCATTCGTCTCCCCGGGTTCATCTTCAGTGGGTCTGTCCCTCCTGGGTGCCTCTTTAGTGGAAAGTTGTCCCTCATGCCGTGGTGATGGACCATGAATCAAACGCTCATGCCGTCTTAACTGACTGGGTCGTTTGAAGAGTTGACCACATTCTTCGCATGGACGCTTGGGTGGCCCATGAATTGAACGTTCATGGCGCTGTAAATGATCCGGGCGCTGAAACGACAGTGTACATATCGTACAGCTATACCGGGCGGTTCCGGCGTGCTTGGTAGCCTCATGGCGGCGCAAGTCGTGCAGACGAGTGAATGATTTCGAGCACGTAGTACAAGTGAACATCTTGGTGGTTGACAGAGTGTCTGATGAAACGGCCAGGCCGCTTCCCTTTTATAGCAAGCTAGCTGGTGATCTATTTTTAGCACAATCAGTTCAACTTGGACATTCCGTGTCTTTTCGGTGACGTCCGTGACTCTTCGGGCACCTCCGTGTCTCTTCGGTAACCTCCGTGACATCTTCGGTCACCCCGTGTCTCTTCGGTGACCTCCGTGACATCTTCGGTAACCTCCGTGTCTCTTCGGGCACCTCCGTGACATCTTCGGTCACCTCCGTGTCTCTTCGGTCACCTCCGTAACTATCCGGCTGTTCAGGTGTAAACCCCGATGTACCCGTATGGAACACACAGCTAAAGGACCCGGATAGAAGTACCCGGATGTAGGCGCAGACGTCACTGACAAGAGCCCGGATGTACAAGAACCCGGATGTACCCGGATGTAAAAGTCCCCGGATGTAAAAGTGCCCGGATGTTTACGAATGTTCCACCATTCCGGACTTCTATCAGGTCCATGTCCAGAAGCTCTCATGTCCTGCATGTGAATAGTCATATTGTGTGTGTATGCATGTGTGCGTGTGTATGTGTGTGCTTGCGAGTGTGTTTACGCGTGTGTGTGTGCGTGTGTGCGCGTGTGTATGTGTGTATGTGTGCATTGCGTCTGTGTGTATGTGTGTATGCGTGTATGCGTCTGTGTGTATGCGTGTGTGTGTGTGTGTATGCAAGCACCACCACCATCACCACTACCACCACCACACACCACCACAACCACCACTACCACCACCACCACCGGGCGTTGACGCCCGTCAACGCCACCACCACCACCACCACCACCACCACACCACCACCACGACCACCACCACTGGGCACACATACCTGGTGCACACTGTATCCTATAGCCGGTAGTCCTAATCCTAATTTTACATGCACCCAACGGCCGAGACACTAGTCCAGGCGGATGCCCCCTCACATAGGCTTCACATTGATACCTCATACAACTCCATCGGCCCATTAGGGGCTCCCCTAGATCCCAAAACGTCTATTTCCATACCCTTTTCCCACAATTCCCTGTCTGCGCATGCGTAGAATGGTGACAACGCTCGAGCCACTAGTCCAGTCAGATCCCCCCTCACATAGGCTTCACATTGATACCTCATACGACTCCATCGGCCCATTAGGGGCTCCCCTAGATCCCAACACGTCTATTTCCATACCCTTTTCCCACAATTCCCTGTCTGCGCATGCGCAGAATGGTGACAACGCCCGAGCCGCTAGTCCAGTCAGATGCCCCTTCACGAATGCTTCACATTGATACCTCATATGACCCCATTGGACCATTAGTGGCTGCCCTAGCTCCAAAACGTCTATTTTCATACCCTTTGGCCACCGCGCATGCGCAGAATGCCGATATTTCAACTCCACACGAAGCCCATCAGATGCCCCTTCACGAATGCTTCACTTTGATACCTCACTCGACCCAATCGGTCCACTAGGGACCCACCTAGGTCACAAAACGTCTATTTAGGTATTCCCCGTATACATTAACATTGGAAGTCAACCCATGGGACTACTTTCTGTCCGCGGAAGCTTTCTCCCGCGACCGCATCACCACCAGACCGCATCACCGCGGAAGAATTCGAGATCAAAGGTTGCCGGAACTATAGCGGCCTTGCGGCCCAGAGGACAAAGGCCGTAAATGGCCGTTTCCTATACTTTAACCTGGAACAGCGCCCCCTGGTGGATGCAAGAGTTATCTCCCCCGGCAAAATGCGGGTTTAAATCATTGCTACCTACTACTCCGGTGTGATGGATAAGATTGTCCTGGTGAGTAGTGTCCCTTTTCATATCCTTTTCTATTGGAACCAAGGACGGACACTTGTCAACGATGAGGAGAAAAGTGTCCTAGCTGGGTTAGAAGATAGGAGCCAGACACTCTTAGCCAACGGTTCATTTTCTGAAGATTCTTGCGGGGCAAGTTCTTATTCAAAACACCAATCTGTAAGGCCCGACGCCGACCAAGCGTTTATTCCCCACCAAGCCAAGTCAATCTGCAGTCAGTTGTTAATGAGGGACATAAAATGACAGAATACCAAGTACTTCGTTGTCGTTCTAACACTTCCCTGCCAAAACATTGCATACGTTTTAATATCCCGTGTGCATCGATAACCTATTGTTCAGCGAGCTGGGTCCGTTCCTATGGGATCTGATGCTAAAGGCACCCCCCTCCCCGCAAAAACCATGTGTCGTGGGCCATCCCCCGTTTAAACTACCAAGTATGTGCAGCGGGTTGTTCTCTTTTTGGGAGGGGGGGGGGGGGGTGGTTATCCCCCACCTCCCTACCAACATTTTTACCTTCTCTGCGGAACGACAACAAATTGAGGATGTTATTGATCCTGTTCGCATAACAGTTCCTTCTGAGCAGACTATCATGGGTAAATTAAAATTTTCTGCGAGGAAAACTGCGTAAAAACTATTAACTATTAAACTATTTCATCAGATTATTATTTACTAATTTACCATGCAGGTTTTGCGAAGAAAACACAATACAACATTCGAAAAATCTGACAAAACAGTTTAACAAAAATGTTTTTTCTTGAAAATGACGTCAGTGTGGTAAGTTTCAGCTTCCTAGCTCAAGGGGTAAGAAATATATTCGATGGGCACCCAGGCGTAGACAGGTCCTAAATAGCCCAGGCCTGACAGAGTTAATCATCAATTACTTACATGTAGGTTAGATCGAAACATTTCTGGAATGCAGCCTCGGGAAAAGCCGTCGGCTAGGAACAACAGCGAAGGGAGAGAGTTAACTTTATGGCGTATTTCGCCAAAAGAATCGGGTGATCATGGCCATAATTGGTATTGCTGAATGCCAAATGGCGGTCGTCAGTTTACTGGAAACGTGAAATCCCATTGAAATACAGATATCAGCGAGATAGTTCTGGCAATATGTTTTATAGATTTGATTAATTTTAATTTCATTTTGGGCGAAATAATCGCGTGAGACCAAGGTAATCAATTACATGTAATCAATTTCTAAAGTGTATGCTTGGACCAGTTCACCACCTTCAATTTGGAGCCAAATATGGAGGCGCAGTTAATATTTGGTAATTATCAATTCGTTTCGTTGACAATTTGGTCAAAAAATCGCATTTTCATCCAAAATGCAACAGCTTTGATCACCAAAATGCGCATTTCCTGACCCAGCACTAAATTCTGGTCTAGAAAACATGCTCAAACATTTTGGCCTCTGACGTGTAATTAAAGGTGTCCTAATTCTCGGACTAGTGTAGCCGAACTTCTAATCCACCGGTTGGACGTGGTTGTCCACCATCAGCATCATTATTCCCATGAGGAAAGCCAATTGCATGTCAATATAGCAATGTATGGCAGAAAACTCATATATAAGGGATGCTTACTGTGTTGTCGAAAAATCAACGAATGATAATGGTTTAGTCAAATCATTTGACAAGACGAAGGGACAAAAAAATCACAGACATTCAAAAAGAATATTAAAAAAACATATTGCATTGCAGGTCTACTCGAACGTCTTCGTGACAGAGAGGACGTAATTGTGGCGGAAGGATATTTGTATGAATTGGAGAGACGCGGCTACTTGAAAGCTGGTATATTTGTTCCGGAGGTAGTCATAAAATACTCGGGTATTGTGAAAAGTCTTCACGAGGAATTCGTGCACGACGGAAGTGACGTTGTGCTGGCCCTCACTGTGAGTTCTGTTCAGCGTATCGTAGTACAGCAATATAATTGTGCATGAAATGGGAATATTTTGAACTTTGAGCTGAAAGCAAGAAAATCAATATCGGACAAAGACACATTGAAAGTATTCCTGAATGATCGCGATATCTAAAATGAGTGTCAATGCGATGGTACCTCATCCCTAAATTATTAAATTAACGTCCAATTTGCTAGAGTTCAGGTTACACATGCATAGCAAACTAATTTGTCACTTGTATAGCCAATTACTTGATCTAGAGTACTAAAAATTTCATTACCAGCTCAAATTCCTTTCAAAATGGTCTCAATATCCAAGATGGCCACCAGTGGCACACTCGGATCATCTGTGAATCATAAGAATTGTAAAATTAACCAATCTAATTGAATAAACTTGAAAGATATAACACCATTTGACATGACTCACACGTAGTACTTGACATACTAATTATTAATTACGTGTGGCCTCCTTTTAACCCTACCAGGCAGGGGGAAGGGGGGTGGGGGTCATTAACGCCCTCCCCTACCAAGTTTCTCTACTATCTCTGGAACGACAAGAAAATGAAGCTGACCCTCCGCCACTTTTTAGCCCATCATATTCGGGTCATTTTGAGCCCATTTGTATAAATCCCGGGTAGAGAATCATGGGTAAATTAAAGATGGCGGTCATGTGGTGTACCAGAAAAAGACGTTTTCATCCTTTTTCTTCAAAATTTCTGCTTTTCGCGGAAAAGAATTGGGCAAAATCTATTTTATTTCACACTAGATTATTATTTACTAATTAGGTCTTTCCATTTCCGATGGAAAGACCTATTTGTTATTCTACGGATTTTTATTATTATTATGCTATCCAAATTTGTACACAACGAAACGTCCTCAAAGCCTCACTGTAGAGCTTAGATATTGGGCACACGGTTAGATATACGTCTGGAGTTATGCATATTATTTGAACAACTGACCTTGACCTAATAAGATATAGGCGCGCAAAGTTAAATTTCATTTTGCGAATATTGAGCAAACGAATTGGAAGACGAAGTTGACATTTGGAAAGCAAGTGTTTGAACTTTTTCTCAACAAAATGAGCGAATAAAATAAGTAGGTCAGACAAGCAGTTTTCGAGTTCTCTCCCCTGGTGCTCTTTTTCGTGTCGGCTGTGTACAGCCAAAACTAAAGAACATATCTAAAAGAAAGTTGATGGTTGCTAAGTGTTACATATGGCCATGCTGTAGTTATATTTTTGAATTGTTAAGTAACAAGAAAAAGTAGTTATCTCCCTTTTAATGTTTTTCAAAACCCGTTTTTTCATAAGGAAATAAGCTACGGCATTGATACATAAGAATGTGACCTTAAATTTGACCTTTGACCTCCAGGAGCGTCTCTATATGAGTGCAAAGTTTGGTGGTGGAATCTTGAACGGCTAATGCGATCAGCCTGAAAATAAGGTCACGTGACCTACATCATGTCACAAGGTCACCACTTGTCTCAGAACTCGGCATTAACCTTGACCTTTGAAGTGGTAAGCATCCAAATATCGAAAATACGGCTTTCATTTACTTGGAAAGTAGGTCACTGGCAGCCATCATACTAGAACTCATGAAAGAACGTTCGATCGTCTTTCGTTTGACAGTAAAAACAAAACGATCCGATCGATGTGACCTTGACCTTGAATATCACCTGATAGCAAAAGTGACTAGAAATCTGTAATTCAGCACAGATGTTCCCCATCACTCAGTAATGAAGTTATAAAAAATTTGACCTGACCTTGACCTTGGTTCTAGAGTAATGGCCCTTTAAATTTTCACACTTGAAGCGCTGTCATGAGAAAACTATTCCTCACCCGGTCTTGAAATTTGCATATAAATATAGGTCATTACATGACGTCACAGAAAAGAACTAGAACAGGAAAAAAGGTACCAGAAAGTATAGGAGATATTTGACAAAATTTGAAATTTTCACTTTTTTGATACCATGGCGAAACTGCAACTTCAATCCGCGCCATATTCACAGGATATTGAGAGAATATGTATATGTATTTGCCTATAAAATTTCAAGAATATAGCTTGGATAGGTTTAGAGATATTAAAATTCAAATTTCCCGAACTATTAAGCCGTTAAATGGTCACCTGTAGATGTTGTCAATTTCGCTATAGCGATTCGGCTGTAACACTCGAGACATCCAATGTTCGCAATTAAGTAAACGTCGTGTTACATGACGGGGCCGGCTCAATTTTGTAAACCTTTTATCTCTTGAACCGCAATAGTTACGAACTTCTAATTTGCCGCCACTTACTTCCAATACTCCAATCTTTCGTTGACAATAACTCCGTACCGGGAACAGTAATTGTGGAAAACTTGAACAGTTACGAGAAAGCCGTTAGTTTGAAATAATACAGCGTAGACAGAGGCTCAGCGACACTGGTATTCGAAAACAAACAAGGGGAATAACTTGCTTCCCCGGAAGTGCGCGCGATTGTTCTTGAAGTACGCGACAGTGTTCTTTTTACGGCGAGCGTAGGAAAATAGCTGTTTTCCAAGCAAGCTCGGCAGGGATTGAAGTACCTAAAACGGGTGAGCCTTTGCTGTCGCCGATTATGGGGAATGTTCCGAGATGAAATACGAATGGATTGTACAAAGAAGGTAAGGATTTGTTTTCTAATTTAAGAGCAACACCCAGTCGACTGAAATTGCGCGCCACAATACGTAAGTGAACCGGCTTATGACTGCATCTCGTTATGGTTTCACGCGATTTGTAAATACTAGACTGAAGTTTCCGGTACAGGTAATCAGTTTTGATTGTGGGAATATATATAGGTGTTTATTTGTGAAATTTCAAGATTATAACATTGTTTTGAGGATTTAACAAAAAAAAAACATTCTCCCCACTTCGTGCATGCTATTTGCCTATCACCCGTCAGGTTAAACGCTTTCGATGTTAAGTATTAATTGATTTCTTCCATCTAATTGTATAACGCCAGATCAGTTTCAAAGAGGTATTAATTGGTTCTCCATTGACAAGGCGTGAAGACCTGTATGTAATCCGACACACCAGTTAAAGCTTTCAGGAGTTTCGACTGTACCAACCGACTCACCCCGCGATTGT
Source organism: Hanleya hanleyi (assembly GCA_036873755.1). NCBI lineage: Eukaryota > Metazoa > Mollusca > Polyplacophora > Lepidopleurida > Hanleyidae > Hanleya > Hanleya hanleyi. The sequence goes on along the minus strand of JAVTVY010045673.1, from coordinate 167,225 downwards.
AATTAAATGAACGTCATTTTAAGTGATGAAAGGAGCTGTGAACCATGATGAGCCCTCTGTAAGCCCATGATGCATTATGTATCTTTGTTAATTAAACGAAGGGTGTTCAATTATCATTATATCGACATCGCCTATGCAACATGACATGAACTTTTCCAACATGACATTTTCAACGAAAGGATACCTTTGGAGGACCGTCGTGGAAAGACCGTGTCATTGTACCAACAATGTCTAGTTTATCATTGGGATTTTGCAGAGAAAATACATAAATAATAAAAAATCGAAAATCCGACTGAAAAGCGACCAAGAGGAGGTCACTATGACGGCAAGCGGCCATCTTGTTTTTTTTTTAATTACACTTTCTGATGGGGTTAATGGCTAGTAGTATAGAAAGGGGACGAAGGGTATGATTTTGCCGGGGGAGATAACTCTTGGGGAGATGACGGGGAGTTCCGCCAGGGGGCGCCACCAGCTCAAGAGACCAAAAACTACCTCCAGCACAGAAGAGTTCCAATCTAGGGGGAGGTAACTCCGAGTCGCTATAGTTCCGGCAAAGGGCCCCTGGGCATGTATTCTTCCGCGGTGATGCGGTCTGGCGGTGATGCGGTCGCGGAAAAAAGCTTCCGCGGAGAAAAAGTAGTCCCCAGACTTCAAATACGCTGCACAGTCCGATTGGGTCGAGTGAGGTATCAAAGTGAAGCATTCGTGAAGGGGCATCCAGTCATGGGTGGGTGCATGTAAAATTAGGATTTTTTTCCCGAAACTATTAAAAGCGGAACACGGACTTTACCCCTAAAATAGGGGAAAACACCTATCAACCCTAGTCAAGAGGGCTAATATCGGTCCCCGGGCTTATTGGGACCTGCCTATCAAGTCAATGGGGTGGGTGCATGTAAAATTAGGATATTTTCGGGAAATATATAAAGCGGAATACGGACTTTACCCCTAAAATAGGGGAAAACACCTATCAACCCTAGCCAAAAGGGCTAATATCGGTCCCCGGGCTTATCGGGGTCTGCCTATCAAGTCAATGGGGTGGGTGCATGTAAAATTAGGATTTTTTCCCGAAACTATAAAAAGCGGAACACGGACTTTACCCCTAAAATAGGGGAAAACCCCTATCAACCCTAGCCAAAAGGGCTAATATCGGTCCCCGGGCTTATCGGGGCCTGCCTATCAAGTCAATGGGGTGGGTGCATGTAAAATTAGGATTTTTTCCCGAAACTATAAAAAGCGGAACACGGACTTTACCCCTACAATAGGGGTCTGTACTATACAATATAAGGGAAAATGCCTGTATGGGGTATGGGGATGGTCAATTTTTTTCGTGGGCTTCACTAAGGCTTGTGGGGTCTCGTTTTTCTCGTTTCGCCAAGAAAATGACAATGGGGAGGGTCCCGGAGCGAATCGGTGGAATTTTTGGGAAAAGTCACCGAGGTCTGTATATAGGCTCATACTGGCTATATGGGGGGGAGGGGTGGTCAAATTTTTTGTGGGTGTTACTATGGCTTGTGGAGTCTCGTTTTTCTCGTCTCACCAAGAAAAACACGATGGGAGGGGTCCCGGAGCGAATCGGTGAAATTTTTGGAAAAAGTCACCGAGGTCTGCATATAGGCCCATAGGCTGGCCATGGGGGGTATAGGTTCAACCTGGGAAATTCACACACGTTCATTGTGATATGGGTTGTGGGGTCTCGTTTTTCACGCCTCGTCATTTAGAACACAATGGGAGGGGTCCCGGAGCGAATCGGTGAAATTTTTGGGAAAAGTCACCGAGATCTGTATATAGGCCTATAGGCTGGCTATATAGGGGTATAGGTTCAACCTGGGAAATTCACACACGTTCGTTGTGATATGGGTTGTGGGGTCTCGTTTTTCACGTCTCGTCATTTAGAACACAATGGGAGGGGTCCCGGAGCGAATCGGTGAAATTTTTGGGAAAAGTACCGGGTAGGCCTGTATATAGTCCCATACTGGCTATACGGGGGTATAGGTTCAACCTGGGAAATTCACAAACGTTCATTGTGATATGGGCTGTTTGGATTTGTTTTTCACGTCTCGTCATTTAGAACACGATGGGAAGGGTCCCGGAGCGAAACGGTGAAATTTTTGGAAAAGTTCACCGAGGCCTGGGTAGGCCCATAGGCCTATACTGCATGGCTATGGGGGTATAGGCCCATACGGGGTGGACGTTTTGGGGTCTAGGTGAGCCCCTAATGATTCTATGATGTCGTATGAGGTCTTATTTTGAAGCTCTCGTGGAGGAGCATCCGACTGCACTAATGGTTCGTCCGTTTTCATATTTTGCGCATGCGCAATCTGGCCGTAGTATAGAAAGCAGGCATTTTGGGTGGTATGTGGGTGTGTGTTTGGGGTAGAGATGGACCGCTATGGGTCCGAATGGGTCGTGGGAGGTGTCAAAGTGAAGCTTGTGTGGGGTAGAGTCAGAATGGCGTGTTTTTAAATGCAAGTCGCGTCAATCTGCGCATGCGCAGTTGGTTGTAGTAAGTAAAGTGGCCATTTTGGGGCAGTGCAGGAAGGTATTTGGTGTCGAGATGGACCATCCTTGGTCCGAATGCGTCCAGGGAGGTGTCATTTTGTAGCTCTCGGGGTGTAGACCCCGATTTGGGGGCTGCCCACGTCACCTGTGACGTCATCGGTGACGTCATCAGTACGAGTAGTAGCGAAAGTGGACATTTTAGGGCACTGAAGGATAATATTTGGGGTAGAGCGGGACCATCCTTGGTTCGAATGCGTCGTGGGAGGTGTCATGTTGTAGCTCTCGGGGTGTACACCCCGATTTGGGGCATGTCCGCAGCATCTGTGACGTCATCGGTGACGTCATCAGTACGAGTAGTAGCGAAAGCGGGTATTTTGGGGCAGTGAAGGAAGGTATTTGGTGTAGAGATGGACCATCCTTGGTCCGAATGCGTCGTGTGAGGTGTCATCTTGTAGCAACGCCCGCCAACACCAAGCTCAATGCTTCAACGCCCTGGTGAAATAGCTCTGAAGCTCTGATTTTCTAGATATTCCATGGAATTGTCACTCATTCTTCGAAATGCAGTGACGTCCGTCGGTACGCCTTAACAGACCGGAGACAGTACAACAACAACAACAACAAGGATGAGACATGAGAGAACAACAACAACAAGTTTTTTCATATAGTTTATTCTCCCCAATGTTACATCATACCCACGCTGGGGGAGCCGCGTTGGGTATATTTACAATTCAAGAAGACTCTTGTCCAATCAAAGGCCATATATTCCGTAGTTTGGTCACGAAGAACGTAACATTGGTCACACTCTCCACTGTCCACTTGGTGTTGGGACGTTGTTGTTGGGCCCATTCCAAGAAATCATTCACTCGTCTGCACGACTTGCGCCGCCATGAGGCTACCAAGCACGAAGGAACCGCCCGGTATAGCTGTACGATATGTACACTGTCGTTTCAGCGCCCGGATCATTTACAGCGCCACACACGTGCACGCCATGAAGTACACAAGCGTCCATGCGAAGAATGTGGTCGGCTTTTCAAACCGACCAGTCAGTTGCTGCGACACCAACGCACACGACACCCTGTTCAGCAGCCACGTTTGCAGGTAGAAGAGCCCGTAGGCATCAATATCGAAACAGGGGGAACTCCCACCCATCGCACGAGGGCCGATGATGATGTCGCCCTAATTCAACAGTCAAATTCCGACGACAAGACCTTGGGCCAGATTTTGTACGACGTGGAGGGCAAAGTACACTTCGTGGACGAACCCATAAATGTTCCCAGCGATCTGTTACACGAAGACCATCCAGTGAGTGACATCTATCGGCGCCATTGGCCCATGATCCGGCACTGTTTCTGCCGTCATCGCCCTATTCAAGATATCTACAATTTCCGACTGACCGACCTCGCCCGTCTACGCAGCTACGTGGAAGCCATCTTCAACGATCAAACTACGGCCTTCAAGTTGAATCTGGCGTTTGGTTATGTGCTGCAGCATAAGGACACAGACCAAGCCCGATATTTTTACCCGAGCAGTAACATCCGGGTATTTGACCAACCGTTTACCATCATTAACCGGGCGTCGCTAGAGGCGATGCTGGAGAAACTGGACACCGTGGATCCCTTGGAATGGGCCCAACAACAACACCCCAACACACAATGGGTCGTAGAGAGGGTGACCAATGCCACGTTTTTCGTTACCAAGCTGACCGACCACCCCCATCGGCTGAATGCGTCACTCATGCACTGATGAATACCATAACATGCCGTACATACTCTATATGTCTACATGTTGATCGTTGACGTTACGGAGGTGACCGAAGACACACGGAGGTGACCGAAGATGTCACGGAGGTCACCGAAGAGACACGGAGATCCATCCGGGTTTACACGGGAACAGCCGGGTAGTTACGGAGGTGACCGAAGAGACACGGAGGTGACCGAAGATGTCACGGAGGTCACCGAAGAGACACGGAGATCCATCCGGGTTTACACGGGAACAGCCGGGTAGTTACGGAGGTGCCCGAAGAGACACGGAGGTTACCGAAGATGTCACGGCTCGGCCCTCGACTTGGGGATAGTTGAACTGAGTGTGCTAAAAATAGATCACCAGCTAGCGTGCTATAAAAGGGAAGCGGCCTGGCCGTTTCATCAGACACTCTGTCAACCACCAAGATGTTCACTTGCACAACTTGCCAGAAGCTGTTTACTCGTCTAGATAATTTACGACGCCACGAGGCCTCCACCCACAACGATGCTCGGTATACTTGTACAACCTGCGCACGGTCATTCAATCGGGAGGATCATTTACTGCGCCACGAACGCTCATTCCACGAGGGCGCGACGGAACAATGTAACGGTTGTGGTCAACTCTTCAAACGATCCAGTCAGTTAAGACAGCACCAACGTTTGATTCATAGTCCATCACCACGGTATGAGCGACAACTTTCCACTAAAGAGGCACCCATGAGGGTCAGACCTAGTGAAGATGAGCCCGGGGAGACGAATGCCACTGGTGATGCGATCACGGAGAGCCCGCCTATACCCACAGTTCAGAAGAGCCTAGATATCCAGCCGGTCCCTAGCATTACTGTTCCCAGTCATACGACTGACAACAACGAACATTTTCTGGAAGATGCGGTGGATGTTCCCAGCGATCACTTACAGGAGGCCCATCCAGTGGGTGACATCTATCGTCGCCATTGGTCCATGATACGGCACTGTTTCCACCGTCATCGCCCTATTCAAGATATCTACAATTTCCGACTGACTGACCTCACCCGTCTACGCAACTACGTGGAAGCCATCTTCAATGACCAAGCTACGTCCTTCAAATTAAATCTGGCGTTTGGTTATGTACTGCAGCATAAGGAGACAGATCAAGTCCGATACTTTTACCCGAGCAGTAACATCCGGGTATTTGACCAACCGTTTACCATCATTAACTTGGAATGGGCCCAACAACAACGCCCCAACACCAAGTGGACAGTGGAGAGTGTGACCAATGTTACGTTCTTCGTGACCAAACTACGGAGTATTCCCATCGGGTGAATGTATTCACCCCTGCACTGATAGATACTCAGAATGCACAAACAACTATCTGAGGATATGTTGCCTCAACGGTATCCTGGGCTGCCCGACGATGATTAGAATAAACGGTTCAAAGCGAACATGGCCGAAGATGGAACTTTCTGAAATGGAGACTTCTGATAGGACAAGAATACATCTAACGGACAGGAACGAATATGACAGATGCAAATGGTGGCCTCTGATTGGACAAGAGTCTTCTTGAATTGTAAATATACCCAATGCGGCTCCCCCAGCGTGGGTATGATGTAACATTGGGGAGAATAAACTATATGAAAAAACTTCTTGTTGTTGTTGTTCTCTCATGTCTCATCCTTGTTGTTGTTGTTGTACTCTCTCCGGTCTGTTAAGACGTAACGACGGACGTCACTGCATTTCGAAGAATGAGTGACAATTCCATGGAATATCTAGAAAATCAGAGCTTCTGAGCTATTTCACCAGGGCGTTGAAGCATTGAGCTTGATGTTGGCGGGCGTTGCTAAAAGATGACACCTCAGACGACGCATTCGGACCAAGGATGGTCCATCTCTACACCAAATACCTTCCTTCACTGCCCCAAAATACCCGCTTTCGCTACTACTCGTACTGATGACGTCACCGATGACGTCACAGATGCTGCGGGCATGCCTCAAATCGGGGTGTACATCCCGAGAGCTACAACATGACACCTCCAACGACGCATTCGGACCAAGGATGGTCCCGCTCTACCCCAAATACCTTCCTTCACTTCCCCAAAATACCCACTTTCGCTAATACTCGTACTGATGACGTCACCGATGACGTCACAGGTGACGTGGGCAGCCCCCAAATCGGGGTCTACACCCCGAGAGCTACAAAATGACACCTCCCAGGACGCATACGGACCAAGGATGGTCCATCTCGACACCAAATACCTTCCTGCACTGCCCCAAAATGGCCACTTTACTTACTACAACCAACTGCGCATGCGCAGATTGACGCGACTTGCATTTAAAAACACGCCATTCTGACTCTACCCCACACAAGCTTCACTTTGACACCTTCCACGACCCATTCGGACCCATAGCGGTCCACCTCTACCCCAAACACACACCCGCATACCACCCAAAAGGCCTGCTTTCTATACTACGGCCAGACTCACCTAGACCCCAAAACGTCCACCCCGTATGGGCCTATACCCCCATAGCCATGCAGTATAGGCCTATGGGCCTACCCAGGCCTCGGTGACTTTTCCCAAAAATTTCACCGATTCGCTCCGGGACCCCTCCCATTGTGTTCTAAATGACGAGACGTGAAAAACAAGACCCCACAACCCATATCACAATGAACGTGTGTGAATTTCCCAGGTTGAACCTATACCCCCCATGGCCAGCCTATGGGCCTATATGCAGACCTCGGTGACTTTTTCCAAAAATTTCACCGATTCGCTCCGGGACCCCTTCCATCGTGTTTTTCTTGGTGAGACTAGAAAAACGAGACCCCACAAGCCATAGTAACACCCACAAAAAAATTGACCACCCCTCCCCCCCCCCATATAGCCAGTATGAGCCTATATACAGACCTCGGTGACTTTTCCCAAAAATTTCACAGATTCGCTCCGGGACCCTTCCCATTGTCATTTTCTTGGCGAAACGAGAAAAACGAGACCCCACAAGCCATAGTAAAGCCACGAAAAAAATTGACCATCCCCATACCACATACAGGCATTTTCCCTTATATTGTATAATATAGACCCCTATTGTAGGGGTAAAGTCCGTGTTCCGCTTTTTATAGTTTCGGGGAAAAATCCTAATTTTACATGCACCCACCCCATTGACTTGATAGGCAGGTCCCAATAAGCCCGGGGACCGATATTAGCCCTTTTGGCTAGGGTTGATAGGGGTTTTTCCCTATTTTAGGGGTAAAGTCCGTGTTCCGCTTTTATAGTTTGGGGACAAAATCCTAATTTTACATGTATCCACTCCATTGACTTGATAGGCAGGTCCCAATAAGCCCGGGGACCGATATTAGCCCTTTTGGCCAGGGTTGATAGGGGTTTCCCCCTATTTTAGGGGTAAAGTCCGTGTTCCGCTTTTTATAGTTTCGGGAAAAAATCCTAATTTTACATGCACCCACCCCATTGACTTGATAGGCAGGCCCCAATAAGCCCGGGGACCGATATTAGCCCTTTTGGCTAGGGTTGATAGGGGTTTTCCCCTATTTTAGGGGTAAAGTCCGTGTTCCGCTTTTTATAGTTTCGGGAAAAAATCCTAATTTTACATGCACCCACCCCATTGACTTGATAGGCAGGCCCCGATAAGCCCGGGGATCGATATTAGCCCTTTTGGCTACAGTTGATAGGCGTTTTCCCCTATTTTAGGGGTAAAGTCCGTATTCCGCTTTTTATAGTTTCGGGAAAAAATCCTAATTTTACATGCACCCACCCCATTGATTTGATAGGCAGGCCCCGATAAGCCCGGGGACCGATATTAGCCCTTTTGGCTAGGGTTGATAGGTGTCCCCTATTTTAGGGGTAAGTCCGTATTCCGCTTTTTATATTTTCGGGAAAAAATCCTAATTTTACATGCACCCACCCCATTGACTTGATAGGCAGGTCCCAATAAGCCCGGGGACCGATATTAGCCCTCTTGGCTAGGATTGATAGGTGTTTTCCCCTATTTTAGGGGTAAAGTCCGTGTTCCGCTTTTAATAGTTTCGGGAAAAAAATCCTAATTTTACATGCACCCACCCATGACTGGATGCCCCTTCGCGAATGCTTCACTTTGATACCTCACTCGACCGAATCGGACTATGCAGCGTATTTGAAGTCTGGGGACTACTTTTTCTCCGCCAGACCGCATCACCGCGGAAGAATACATGCCCAGGGGCCCTTTGCCGGAACTATAGCGACTCGGAGTTACCTCTCCCTAGATTGGAACTCTTCTGTGCTGGAGGTAGTTTTTGGTCTCTTGAGCTGGTGGCGCCCCCTGGCGGAACTCCCCGTCATCTCCTCCGGCAAAATCATACCCTTCGTCCCCTTTCTATACTACTATGGCTGCCAACGTAGTATGAGAAATCATTTCTCGTCACTAAATTCCTACAAAATCGGTGAACTCGAAGGTTATAGCTTCAAGTTTATACCACTTGGCTCCACCTCCAAAAACAAGCTCACATCACCGGAACTCTTGATTCGGACGCCTGTGCCGAGTATAAATTATAGGAAACATGTATAGAAAAACCTTGTTTACATTAATTTCATATTTCTTAAATGGAATAGACATATTGTGTAGTTCATTATAGTACTATATCCATCGGGAAAAACTCAGAGATGTTGGACTCGAGAATGATATGGAGAGGATAAACAGGGCTGCACTGAAAATCGTAGCAGACAGAACAAAGACGCTGATGGCGGGCAACATTTGCAACACGACGATCTACGAGCCAAACAAAGCGGAAACGCATGAAAGGACCAGACAAATATTTAAAGTATGTAAAATATACCAGATATACATATGCTTTCCCGGAATACCCCCACCTCCTCATGTATGTATCGTTTGTGAATTATCTTACCAGTGGTTGCATAGACCTGAAACTTGACATACAGGTTCGACAGGTTGAACCTACAGACCGGTCACAGTCACTTGGCTTCAAAAGGTTGTTGTTATCGTTGTGATAAAACTGACGTTAGAAGAGTGTCATTATTTCCCTCCATATCTATACTATTAAAAGAGCCGACCTGAAACGTCCGTGTGTTTGTCTGTTTGTATATCTTTCTGTCTGTCACAGATAATGTTCATCGACACCCTTGCAAGTGGTTTAGAGCCATCAAACTTGGTACACATATACTACGAGACAATACCTAAATGATGCCACCACATAATCGTCAGATGCTGCATTCGATGGCTAGAAATCGTTCATATTGTTTTTCCCTAATAGGTTTAGAGCTACCAAAGTTGGTACACATATACTGCGAGACAATACCTACATGATGGTACCACATATTCGTCAGATTCGCCATTCAGTAGCTAGCCATCGTCCAAATTGTTTTTCCATATGTTCTGAGTATATAAATAGGACTGACCATATGGAACCATTGGCCCCCAAGTGGGTGAGCCGCAGGAGTTTTGTACCATGTCTGTTGCTCCAAGAGGAAGATTAATTTCCTCTACATGATGACTGTTACACGTGTCCATCTAATAATATCGTAGTTAGTTATAGCGTCGCTATATGGCCGAAATAGCGCTGAACGCGGCGTTAAAACCTAACTCACTCACACTGTGGGGAGGTTGATATGTAGCTATAGCTCCTGTCCAAGGGTGCCCGAGCGACCTCCATCTTTATACCCAAGTCGAATCCCTCGTTTCCATTTCGAGGTGTGAACGGATAAGTCGACTTGAAAATGAAGATTGGCGACCTCATCCTTTGCCATCTTTGTTGACACTGACAGTCCCTGGTCCGATGAGGTAGAAACAACAACCGATGGTAAATAGAAGCGGATGGTTACACCTGCAAAATATGCTCTTCCAATTATTCCTAGGCAATTAAATACTTCAGAGAATACTTATTTTGCAGAATAAGTATTTTGCACATTCCTCATTTAAACCTACCACGCCTGGGGCGATGCGCCCCTACGAAACTTTCTGCGCTGTCTCCGGAACGACAAAAAACTGAGATCTGACACTCCTTGACACTTTATATTTTATGATAATGGGTAATTTTGAGCCTATTTGCATAACCCCGCGAGCAGTGAATCATGGGTAAATTCAAGATGACGGCCATGCGGCGTACGGGAAAAGTGATGTTTTCGTCATTTTTCTTCAAAATTCCTGCCTTTCCACGACGAAAACTGGCCAAACTATTTTATATCACATCACATCAATATTTACTATTTTATCATGCAGTTCTTGCTGACAAATTGCAAAAATGAAAAATTTGACCGAAAAATCGATCGAAAAATGCCGTTTTTGAAAATGACGTCACTGTGACGTCACCGAAGCAGCCAGCTTGGTTTTTTTTTTACATTGTCTGGTAAAACTTGACTTAAGGGTATATAGTGTGGTAAGTTTCAGTCCCCCTAGCTCTCCCCCCCCCCCACCAGGCCTGGACAGGTCCGAAAACCCCCCAGGTCATGTAGGGTTAAACTCCATCTCCCATGATTTTTTAGCCCACCATCACCAGAGGGTGGGCTTGGTGATCGTAATTTAGTTGTGCAAGATACCTTTTCTGGTCCGATTCGAAAATCTAATATGGCCACCAGGCAGCCATCTTGGATTTCCCCATGAACCTTTGTTATCGTGATTTCTCAGCAACCACTTCATGGATCTTTCTCAAATTTGGCACACAGGTTCCCCATGGGGTCTAGTTGTGCAAGATAGCTTTTTCGGTCCGATTCGAAAATCCAATATGGCCACCAGGCAGCCATCTTGGATTTCCCCATGAACCTTTATTATCATGATTTCTCAGGAACTGATGCATGGATATTTCTCAAATTTGGTACACAGGTTCCTCTTGGGGTCTAGTTGTGCAAGATATCTTTTCTGGTCCGATTCGAAAATCCAATATGGCCACAAGGCGGCCATCTTGGATTTCTCCACGAAACCTTGTTATCGCGATTTCTCAGGAAGTACTGCATGGATCTTTCTCAAATTTGATACACAGGTTTCCCTTGGGATCTGGTTGTGCAATATACCTTTTCTCGTCCGATTCGAAAATCCAATATGGCCACCAGGCAGCCATCTTGGATTTCCCCATGAACATTAGTTATCGTGATTTCTCAGGAAGTACTGCATGGATCTTTCTCAAATTTGGTACACAGGTTCCCTATGGGGTCTAGTTGTGCAAGATACCTTTTCTGGTCCGATTCGAAAAGCCAATGTGGCCACCAGGCAGCCATCTTGGATTTCCCGATGAACCTTAGTTATCGTGATTTCTCAGGAAGTACTGCATGGATCTTTCTCAAATTTGATACACAGATGCCCCATGGGGTCTAGTTGTGCATGATATCTTTTTGGCCCGATTCGAAAATCCAGTATGGCCACCAGGCGACCATTTTGAATTTCCCCATGAAATTTTGTTGTCGTGAATTCTCAGGAACTACTGCATGGATCTTTGTCAAATTTGGTACACAGGTTCTCCTTGTGGTCTACTTGAGCAAGATACCTTTGCTGGTCCGATTCCAAAATTCAATATGGCCACCAGGGGGCCATCTTGGATTTCCTCATGAAACTTTGTTATTGCGATTTCTCAGGAACTACCGCATGGATCTTCCTCAAATGTGGTACACTGGTTCCCTTTGAGGTCTAGTTGGTCCGATTCGAAAATTCAGTATGGCCACCAGGCGGCCATCTTGGATTTCCCCATGAAACTTTATCGTGATTTCTCCAGAAGTACTGCGTGGATCTTTCTCAAATTTGGTACACCGGTTCCACTTGGGGTCTAGTTGTGCAAGATACTATTTTCGATACCGATTCGAAAGTGTAATATGCCCGCCAGGTGCCATTATGGATTTCCCCATGAAATTTTGTTATCGCGATTTCTCAGGAAGTACTGCATGGATATTGCTCCAATTTGGTACACAGGTTCCCTTTGTGATCCACATGCGCAAGATACCGTTCTTGGTCCAATTTGAAAATCCATTATGGCCACCAGGTGGCCAACTTGAATTTCCCCTTGAAACATTGTTATCGTGAATTCTCGGGAAATACTTCATGGATCTTTCTGAAATTTGGTGCACAGGGTCCTAGTTGGGCAAGATAACTTTTTTTGGTTACGCTTCAAATTGATACGGTATTTCAGAGTTGTGACGTTGCATCACAAGAGTAGGCGGATCAAACAGTGGGGCATATTCTATATATTAACTATAGAAAATATCCATACCTTGACCTTCTATATCAAGGAGTTCAAATGATTCCGAATTAAGATGTATTTCTTCATATTTTAAATCAGATTACTTTAGTCCATGCAATTGCAAGTGAACTGCAAAGCCGTTTCCTCTGCCGACGGCTCGGCTACACGAAGGGACGTCACTCTTGTGACACAACGTCACAACTCGACAACTGTAGACTACTGCGTGTTTTGATCCAAGAGAGATAACCAGGATTCAGACACTTTCAAAGTTTCAACATTACTGCACAGACCGGATCCCTTCAGTATTAAGTTTTGCACCATCTTACTATTTTCGAGCATGGTATCTTAAAAGAGACAACTCAAACTAGCCCAGTAAACAGAACAGAAATAGCATTCATTCCTCATTATCAAATCTTAAGTAGGTTTCATAGCTCATGCGAAAGTGTCAAAGAGATTTGTCTTCGCTTTCAGTACCGAATGATGATACGTGCAAAAAAAATACCACAAAACGAAGATGAAGGATCCTCCGGACATACACTTTCAGACTAACTTTGCTCATTTCACTTGTACTTTAACAACCGACATCAAGTACAGTTTCCAGAAATCTTGAAACTCCTGAAACTTTGAAAGATAATATCTTGGTGTTTTTCAGTGTCCCTTTTTCGATCTTTTTCGCTCAAATTCGAAATTATGCAAACAAAATTACAAATCATTCGTTTGTTCTTAGTAACAATGGACAAAAAGATCCTCTTTTCATTAGCTTACAATTATCGGACAATGGTGGGCGCCAAGATCCTTCAGGATCTCTCGTTTAAGATAGTTCTTGTTCCTTTTCCGTCATTACTTCTCCGGATTTACTTTTTTCATTCTATAAATCCTTTATGGCTTGATGAATTTTCTTCTCATTTGGATGCAACATTTCTAATTCTGGGAGTGTAAATGCCATCGAACTGTCCTCGAACGGATGTGGTGATTTCCATTCTCAAATTCATCAATCAACAAAGCATTTAAGATATTGTCGTTATCGTGGCAACTATTTTCACCTTTCCGAATCACGTGATTTAGCCCTCCTGGCCAAATGGTGGTTTGAATCTCTTTTATATTTTGCACAATTTAAGGAACAGGTAGAATGGGCGGTTGAAGAAAAAGCGGACTTCATCGTTGGAGAAACGTTTTTGGACTTGAGAGAGGCAATGTTCGCCCTAGAAGCCATACAATCGTACGGTAAAGGTAAGAAAAGTACTACTTTTGGCAGATAGGAGTGCACTTTTTTGTATACCATGCCCATTACCACAGGCCCTCAAAACAACACTTTTCGGGGTGTGGACGGTGGAATTACGGTGAAGTATCGAAATATAGGTCTCTATATATAACTTCAGACTTTATATAAAAATACATATAGAGCATGGGGTTATATATAGAGACCCCATATTTCAACACTTCTCCGTATACCGCCGTCCACACCCCGCAAAACTCTTGCATTGAGGGCCTGTGCCCATTACTAAAGCATTATACACTTATTAACTTGTGACGGAGTCAATACCATGAAACCTGGACCCGAGGTCAGACTTGGCAAAGCAGACCTGACCGAGGCCGCAGGCCGAGGTCAGGTCGCTTTGGCCAAGTCTGGCCAAGGGTCCAGGTTTCATGATATTGACTCCGTCACAAGTTTATAAGTGTTTTATTATACCGAATTTATTAAATGCAGTGAATTATCGCTATGACGCCAGACTAGCGCATGGTACTATTATCACTCCTTTTCAAAAACGCTGTTTGGCGAATACTTTCTGTCATGCAGCTGTGTGTTATCGGAAATAAGACACACAGATACAATTTTATGAATAGTTCATGGATAAATCTACAAAGTAAAGAAGTATTGTTACTCCGAATAACGACAGAAAAGCCATATTTTGATCAATATTTCGACATATATTATGTCATCGTCAGGACTGATACACATATTGATTGATTGAAATTGTAGTTTAAGGGCCGCTTCCCATTCGGATTTCGCGGCCCATCAACTCAATGTTTTATTCGAATTTCGCGGTACATTACTTTGTTTATTGAATATCTTTTCCAGCGCTAAATAAATAAATAAATAAATAAATAACAATGAGAGATTAGTAGGAGATATAAATAGAAGTAAATAAGAATCGCTATATGTACAAGTTCGTAGGTCTCTTTTTGGTTTTTGGTTAAATTATACTGGTAAATATGAGTTCTCTGTAATCGCGTGTATGATTCCTTTGTCTTGGTACCCCTTTGTACGCACAAAGCCGTCCAGAAAAAACTGGGAGAACCAAGGGCGTCTTCAGGATTTTTCGGATCGGCTTCACTAACGACGCCCTTGGGAACAGGGTGGGTTCTTCCAGAAATCTGTGCCTGTAACAATTGCTTGGAGTGTGTATCGGGGTACAGGGCGGCAGGTCTACGTCCTATATTGCGTGAAAGTCAAAGGATCATATTCTGTGTTAAGGCGTCAGTTCGAGGTCATCTATGGAGTAGCGTGTCGGTGTGGTTTAGGGTCGAGTATTCTGATTCTGGGTGTTCTTGCTATGCGGCGGTGTCACTCAAGGCGCTGTTGGTATTCCTGTGATCGTCTTCCGTCTTCTGTTTCAGGTCTTGTCCAGCTCGTCTGTGGTCTTCGGTGTGCCTGTATCATATGAAATAGAAGGCTTGTAGTCATTCTTGTTTTCTAATGTTTTTCGATGCAAAAATTTTATATATCTTCCTCCCAACAACAGGTACGCCCCGACCGTCAGTCACATAATATGAATATCAATATATACTTTAGTGAGTAAATAGATAAACCAAAGAATAATTAACTAAACATTTCGATAGATTCAGTACTTGGTGAATACACAAATAAACGGCTCTGTATTATTTCTGTATGCATTATCGTTTGATGGCCATAAAGAATTTGTAGGACAATGAGATAGTCGGCCCTCAGTATCAAGGTAACTCCGCCATCACCATTTCCTATATTTTATGCCGAATACTGCTCGCTATATGCGATTTGGCCGTGCTAATGTTGCCATGAATTCAATTAGATTTGGCCATCGTTTGTTTTGTAGGACAGTGGAACAAACGGCCCTCAGTATCAAGGTAACTCCGTTGTTGCCATGCCTATTTTATTTCAAAATGTGTCTGTGACATTTTGGCCGGATATTATGTATGGATAGTTTATTATGGCCATAATGTTTTGTATGGCTATGGTGCACACGGCCCTCAGTATCAAGGTAACTCCGCTGCAACCATACCATTTGTTGAAGTCTGAAGAATGATTTGGCCTCTATCAAATCGTGTCATAGTACTTGGTGTACAAGTAGTTGATTATGTGGAAAGAAAAACAAAATTAAAAAAATAAAAAAACATTGCTGACTGCGCATGTACGGCGGTAGTATTATATACTGGAGTAATAACCAGCAGTTTTGATAAAATTTATTAAGGACTTGAATACCTGATTTCTAATGGTGGACTTAGGGTTTAATAACGCTGGTAATGTTAAGGGAGTGCTGAATTTTTTTAATTCGTTTCTAAGTGCCACACGTTGTTGGCTGTGGATTGGGCATTCAAGTAGCACGTGTTCTATTGTTTCTTCTACATTGTTGCATGCGGTACAGAGTGGTGAGGTGTTTTTCAGAAGCATGGACAGATGTGATTTAAGTCCGGTTTTGCCTAGTCTTAATCTGGTGATTATGCGGTCATCACGTTTATTGTCTAATTGGAATCCCTGGGCTTGTCTTTTCTCTCCATCAAGGATCTTATGTAACCACCGTCCACGTTCTTCTTCGTTCCATTCCTTTTGCCACTTGCTATCTATTTTGCGTCTAATGATAGTGTTGAGTTCTTTATATCCTAATCCTATTGGCACATCGTGTGTAGTTTTAGCAAGACTGTCTTTGGCAGTTTTGTCGGCTGCTTCGTTACCTCTGATGTTGACATGCGCGGGTACCCATGCTAAAATGGCGTCTATACCCTCATTGTGTATTTGTGTACATATACATTCTATTTTGTGTATGAGATCAGGTCTACTGTCAGATATAGAATTTTGGATGGATGTGAGTCCACTAAGGGAGTCACTGAGTATCACCGCACGGAGTGGTTTGTGCTCGATGATCCATTCGAGAGCCTTTATTATAGCAATCAGTTCGCTAGTGTACACAGACATATTATCTGGAAGTTTGAAACCATTTTGTATGTTGAGCTCAGGTATAACAAAAGCTGATCCTGTGTTATTACTTGTGTTTTTCGATCCGTCTGTATAGATTTTTAGGTAATTTTTCCAGTTTTGGTTGATATATTCGAGGGTGGTGGCTCTTATAAAGTCTGGGTTGTCCTTCTTTGTGAGGTAGTCGTGAATACTAATGTCCACGTGGGGCGACTCTAATTCCCAGGGTGGTCTAGTGATCTTGTCTGTGTCGCAGATGTGCGCGATGGGTATTTCATGCTCTTGGAATAGGTTATTTACGGTGTAGCCGAGGGGGGCGGAGTCTTTTTCCCAGTTTTTCTTTAAATATTCATATTCACTTTTATCTTCAAAAATTTTGTGGCATGGGTGATTTTCGCCCTTAGCTCTAGTTTTTCCTGCATATTTCAGGGACAGTTCCTCTCGTCTTAAATGTAAGGGTTTCTCATTGGTTTCTATTTGAAGACTACATAAGGCGGTTCCCTTGAAGGCTCCAGTAGCTATTTTTAGAGCAGAATATTGGATGCTGTCTATTCTTTTTAGTTGTGTCTTACATGCTGATTGGTAGGCGATGGACCCATAATCTATTTTTGACCTGATTAAGGTTTGATATAATTTTATCAGACTATATTTACTCGCTCCCCAGTTTGTCCCAGACACACACCTCATGAGGTTCAGGTCTTTATTGCAGCGGAGGACTAGTTGGTCGATGTGGTCTTTCCATGTGAGTTTTCTGTCAAAGATCATACCTAGGTATTTAACACTATTTCTGAATTCAATTTTCTGACCTCCTGGTGTTAGTTTAACGTCAATGTGTTTATTGTTTGAAAATATAATGCCCGTTGTTTTTAGGGCGGAAAATTTGAAGCCCCATTTATCGGCCCATCCGCTAATTGTATCTAGTGTATTTTGCATTATACCTGTCAATTTTTTTATGGAGCGTGCGGTTTTCCAGAGGGCAGAATCGTCAGCAAATAGAGACTGTTCTACTTCCGGATGTTTCGCGTCAATTTCATTGGCTAGGCCATTGATGAGGATGTTGAAAAGGGTAGGGCTTATGACGCTTCCCTGAGGGGTACCGTTGTCTAATTCATGGTCGGTGGATAGGGTATTTCCTATGCGAACTTTAAAATTTCTATTGTTTAGGAAGTTTTTTTATCCAGTGTTGCATTCTTCCCTTAATCCCAAGTTTGCTTAATTGAATAATTATGCCGTCCTGCCATACAAGGTCAAATGCTTTTTCTATGTCTAGGAAGATACCTAGTGTGTACTGATGTTTGGCATTCCCCTTTTTTATCGAGTGTTGTAATCTGGTTATATGGTTTAATGTACTTCTGTTCTTACGAAAGCCGCTTTGGGTTTTGTTTAATAACATATATGTTCAACAACACATCTTATACTACACAGGGGAGAAATGTAACAATTCAGGTCTTAGTGGAGACAAAAGACATTGTAGTACAACAGTAGTCAGGTGAACACTTTTCAGGGTAAATAACATAGTTCTTTGTAAGCATATGTACGGATTGGTATTACAAAGATTGTATATACATAAGAACAAAGGTGAACAGATTTGTTTAATTGAATAAAGTGAGTTCTTTAGATGCTTTCAAACCAGCGTTCAATATCGGCCGTGTACGTCTTATAGCAAGGGCTTCTTTAAATAGTATTTCTGAACAGTGTTTGGCTTTGTCTATTAGTTTACAATTGTTTGTGATCAGAGGTTTGAAATTGGAACTGTTTTTATTAGAGTATGAGTCAGGTAGTTGAAACATGCTGTGTATATAGAGAAAACCTTCACATTTAACAATGTGATCAAAAACACTACCCACACCAGATGCATGCTCACGGAGTCGTTCAGTCAGGCATCGGTCCGTTTTTCCTATGTACTCAGCATTACAACCTGGGCATGTAAATTTGTATATAATCAAGCTTTTGTATTCGTCAGGAGTTGGATCTTTAACTGAGGTATAATAGCTAACTTGTCTAGTTTGCCATAAATATACAACACGTACATCCTTTTTGAGATGCTTTTTTACTTTTGACACGCATTTACGCGCAACACGTTCACCAAATTTACCTAAATTAGTCCATGGGCCCAGACCAGAAATTCCACTTGTCGGTACCATCTAAGGAAACCAATCCTAGTTATGATTTTTTAATTGGTGTATATATATAGATCATATTTTGATGTGATAACCATTGCAGACTGGCAGCTTATTGGTAGTTTTCATCTCTTGAATGTACCCACCCTCCGCATAATGAAAGCGAAAAGGCCAACTCGGAAACATTCACTAATGATGCAATTGCTGTTCCACATGGGGCTAGGATGAACTACAAACCACAAATACATGTCTGAAATGCTTTATTTATACCATCCGAATAATCCTTTCTGTCATTCCTGAAGGCAGAATTTGTTTTATGGCAGAAAGGGGCGAACAATAGGGCTATCAAAATGTTGTTGATTGTGTGATTTTCAGTACATTTTAATTTATAATATTGTCATACAAGTTCCCTGGGGAGTGCTACTGAACCGCAGTAGCCTACAACATGCACATGTTGTATGAGGAAAACATTTATGAACATTTTACAAGTTTTTACCACAGTTATAGGAATTGTCCTTCCCCTACCCTAGTTCCAACAAGCGTCCAAAAAGTGAAGTTTATGTATAACCCAAATTTCACCACGCTACTGTGGCATGTTTATGTACTATGTTTTACTCATGCATATTTGTAGCCATGAATGTATGTGATTGTGCCAAAACATTCACACCATGGATCAGTAGTCTAGTCTTCATCACTGTTATCAGCATCAGAGTCCTCGAGGTATAGTATAATAAATACTGGTCCTAGGGGGCCACACCTGCAATAACACTGGTGAAAACCCAGACTCCTATTTGCCCGTTTTGTTTTCATGGTTGGGAGTCTGGGTTTTCACCAGTGTTATTGCAGGTGTGGCCCCCTAGGACCAGTATTTATTATAAGGAGTCTGGGTTTTCAGCAGTGTTATTGCAGGTGTGGCCCACTAGGACCAGTATTTATTATACTATATGACTTGACTTCGTGTCTTGCTGGTTCAACACGTGTATCGAAGTTGACCTTTGGTCTTCTTTGATCCTTGTAGTAATTTCTGTGGAATTACCCAGACCCGACCATGATTGCCCGTGGTGAACTATACCTCCAGTCAAAACAGAAGACAATTATTACTGTCCTGCTAGACTTGCCTCCATTGTCATATTTCCGGTATATCTGTATGTGCTATACACACCAGCAGATATCTAAAGCCGCATATACCGTTGTCTTGATAAGAGACCTCGGCCTCCATTGTCATATGGTTTATCTGCATGTGCTAAACAAACCAGCAGGTACTTTGTTCTTGCGCCATATTGCCCATATAATATCATCTCTTTACACGGCACAAAACCACGGAGAGATATTCACTATACCCATAGACAATATGGCTAGACGGAAACTGGAGAAGAAAGCAAAAACCAGCTGTCAAATTTCTCGTTTTCTCAAACAGAATATAATATTGTGCACAGACGGACGTTAGAAATCAATGCAGCTAATGCAGTATGAGTCTGACATACAAGTTAATTATACTGTGTCAGTCTGAATACTACATTATACATGTTTATTTTAATACATTCTGAGAGGTGCGATATACACTAATTCGCCTACACTGTACTGAACAGACAGCTGCGCTTTTAATACAGGCTCGCCAAATCGAGAAAATATATTTATCTCTGTCTCAATCAGCCTATACACTGGCTGTGCCACACTGATGGGTAAACTGACCGGAGCTTGAGCAAAAAGAGGGGATTGCAGCAAACAATGCAGCCCTGTGTGAGCGCCAAAATTATCCAATGAGATTCACCAAAGAGTGGACCAATCAGCGCACACCAGAAACATTTCTGTCCTATCAGAGAACACCTGCTAGGTATATAGCCTATACATTTGCCAATGCCCGGCCATCTCTTTACACGGCACAAAGCAACGGAGAGATATTCAGTACCCATAGACAATATGGCTAGACGGAAACTAAAGAGGAAGGCTATTACCAGCCGTCATTTTTCTCGCTTTATCAAACACAAAGAATATAATCTTGTGCACAGAAGGACGAGCTGATAAAAACAATACCACCGTAATTCTTATAAAAAGGACTACATAGTGGAAGCGCAAAGACAGCTGACAGCTGTACGATGGTATACATTATACCGACATAAAATCCATGAATATGGAAAACACCATGAAAATGGTACGGTACTGCAGACAGTCGCTAGGTTGAATGCTAGTGGAGTTCTTAGTCAGAGACTTTGAATTTTCTGCTGAAAGTTTCGACCAGGAAGCCTACACCATATCTCCTACCAATAATACATAAGGTAGAAGAGGCTATTAAAAAACTTGATCCTGTAAAACCTGAGCTACCTCAATGCGGGGCCCCTACTGAAAAACTAGGGCGCTACCTGGATTTCTCCTTATCCCCATAGTATGGGAACGAGAAACCTACTCAGCCGATACTTCAGTATTCATCAATGAGATTGTACAACGTCGGATACCAACTGATACGTTACTTATTACGTATGACATTACCTCGTTATACACGAACCTCGGATTCAATGAAATCCTAGAAGCACTAAAAAGTGATCTGACTACCTATACGGAAACATGGATTATATATCCAGAAACCTCCCATCGATCTGTTGCTTGAAATAGCACGATTGATTCTTGAAAAGTATGAATCCAGGTTTCAGGAGTAACACTTCAGACATATTGTCGGAGCATCACGGGGAGCAGTCCCTTCCTTGGAACTGTGCGATATAGCGATATACAAGCATATCAATCAGCTTATTGCCACATTCCCACACAAAGAAATGATTATATTACACAAACTTTTCGGGATGATGGCTTCATACTGCTACAGGCAAATAAAGCCGTAGCTTAGAGTTTCTTTGAGATGGCTAATAACGCACATCCTCTATTGAAATTCACGTATGAAATATCTGAAAACGAGGCGAATTATCTAGACGTTGCCGTTTTCAAGGGGAAGAGATATTTGACTGACTCAATATTTGATGTGAAATCCTAAACAAAGCTAACTGAATAAGCACCACGGGGAGTAGTCCCTTCCTTGGAACTGTGCGATATAGCGATATACAAGCATATCAATCAGCTTATTGCCACATTCCCACACAAAGAAATGATTATATTACACAAACTTTTCGGGATGATGGCTTCATACTGCTACAGGCAAATAAAGCCGTAGCTTAGAGTTTCTTTGAGATGGCTAATAACGCACATCCTCTATTGAAATTCACGTATGAAATATCTGAAAACGAGGCGAATTATCTAGACGTTGCCGTTTTCAAGGGGAAGAGATATTTGACTGACTCAATATTTGATGTGAAATCCTAAACAAAGCTAACTGAATAAGCACCACGGGGAGTAGTCCCTTCCCCGGAACTGTGCGATATAGCGATATATAAGCATATCAATCAGCTAATTGCCACATTCCTACACAAAGAAATGATTATATTACACAAACTTTTCGGGATGATGGCTTCATACTACTACAGGCAAATAAAGCCGTAGCTGAGAGTTTCTTTGAGATGGCTAATAACGCACATACTCCATTGAAATTCACGTATGAAATATCTGAAAACGAGGTCAATTATCTAGACGTTGCCGTTTTCAAGCGGAAAAGATGTTCGACTGACTCAATACTTGATGTGAAATGCTAAACAAAGCCAACTGAAACCTACAAATACCTATACAGCAAATCAGCACATTACGGGAGAACTGAAAGATATGTATACGAAACTGCAATAATACTGCAGACTTCATAGACTAGTCAGAATACTTCAAGCAAAAGCTTAAAATGAGAGGATACTCTACCTCGGAAATTACCGACAGAAACAAATACCTCGAGAGGAACGAGGGCATACAGAATAAGTCTGTACTGAAACGACGTATGTGTCATAACGACTTCCAATCCATACACGAAATGGCTGAAAGGGATCTTAAAAGAAATACTGGATCACAAACAAACATGCCGAAAACTTTACCAGCCAGCCACAATTATGCTATAGGCGGGGTAAAAGCATCAGTGAAATACTGAAAAAATAAAAAATCTGACCATAACGGTCAATGCGTATAAACATAGGGTTTTCACCAGTGTTATTGCAGGTGTGGCCCCTAGGACCAGTAGTTATTATACAATACACTTATGACATTATAAAATACATTTATATACTTTCCAGTGTGCACAACCTGAAACATTTCTGGTGGGGCGAAAGATTATATCAAATTTGAGCTACATTGTAATTTTCATATATTCAGCCGCAATGTGCATTTCGGGGGTATGGGAAGGAAAAATTCTACAACTTTGTTGAAACCAGCTGGATGGTCCTCCTTTGTGCTTCCCTGCAAACAAGGTACATATGGGTAGCTGATCCATTAGGACTGTGGCACTCATATGGGACACACAACATTCCGTAAATAATGATAATAATAAATCCGCAAAATTTCACAAAATCCAGCGTGCAGGTCAGCCGTTTGAATACCAAACTAAAGCATGTGCCTCAAGATGGGAAGTATGCTTGTTGTAACTGTGCAGATAACAATTCTGGATATCCGGAGCTGTTATTGAATGATATTACCTTCATGGGATGTGTCAGTAGTCCATTGTGTGATTTTCCCCAAAAAAGTCAATATCTCAGAATGGTAAAATGGTAAAAATGCAAAATATACACTAAGCTGCTCTTCTGGAACGGTTATCACATATTGAAATAATCATATAGTCCCTACCAATAACTTAGTAGCCCTAAAGTTTGGTTTCCTCTGATGGTACCGATATATGCCTGGGCCCATGGACTAAATATGGCAATCTCAGCTAAATTCTAGGAATATCACCGTCATTACGGTCTGAAGTTGTCTGCGGAGGGTTTCTTTTTTGGCAAGACTTAAATTTCTCAATCAGACGTTGTGCAAGTCCTTTAGTATATCCATTCCATAAAAGAAATTTTTTGACACACAAAAGTTCAGATTGCAATACAGATGGTGAACTACAGAGTTTAGTTGCTCTAGACACGAGGGCTCGTACCCAAGCAACTTTTCGGGACCATGGAGCAAAACTTTCGTAATGAATGTACTGTCCAGTGTTAGTAGGCTTTCTATAGATTGTGGTTTCTTTTCCATTGAACTGGATATCCAGGAAATCTACAAAGCTGCTTCCAATCTGACTAGGATAATACTGAGAATGTAAAGTTTCAGAAGGGTTTCACAAACCCTGGGTGTTTTGATACAATGTAGCCACTGGCTTCACGCACTTCATTCATAAATCCTATTTAGGTCATGGTGAACTCATTTGATTGGGTGACATCGACAGCGTAAATTTACTCCAGTTTTGAGATGAGAATGAAATGGATTACTCGGGCAGTGCAGACAGAAATTACATATAACAAATTATTCTACCTCTTGAATATTCAGGAGACCGAAACGTATGCTTACCATCGACGAACGAGAGTATTTATCTTCATCCTTCTTTCTCAACTCAGCAAAGAGTTTGAAGAGAAATTCACAAATTAGTTCATCTTTCGTTATCGACGAAAGAATATCGAAATTAATGTCTTTTGCTTGACAGTAGACCCGTAATATTGAGACGCCTTTATAACATTTTTTGCGTTCTTACTGTCCCTTTTTTTGTAACAGTTCTTGTAGATTGTCATCGTACAATCTACGAAGCGATCGCCATGTTGCAGACAGACGGTACTTGTAAACAGTGACCACGTGATCACAATATTGACTCCGGACCTCACGCGCTCCGCCTGACACATAAACAGCTGGGTCAGTGATTGAAAAATATTGACTCGTGGCTGGGTACAGTTTGACCAATGAAATATCAGAAAACCCTCATGAATATTCAAGAGGTATAATAATTCTACTTAAAGACCCTCTACCTACAGCCATTCTGATGGTCGGATGATTTTGTCGTGTCAACCTGGGAAGGCTTATGTGTGTCGAGGATGGGGGGATGGTGATTGGTGGGGGTGGGAGGGGGAGGGGGATCAGCCAAAAATTATGTCATGAAATGTCGGGGATTACTTATTGCATTAGTCTGTTTCATTATATGGAATATTTCTGAAGAATTAGCAACGGAAACCTAACATTAGAAGTATAGCTTATACGCATCTTCACTCCAAGTGAAAAGTTGAAAATGAATGTACTGTAATTGCTGCGATTAATAGTTGTTAGGAATTTCCCTATTGCCCACATTCCTGTATGCTTGCTTCCAGAATCTCTGGCCCAGTAGCTACCCTAACTGGATACGGTATTATGAATGTTGCAGGATTACCAGCGGTGATAACATTGTCCAGCGAACGTAGTGATATGAAAACTGGTGATGAGATCTACTTTACGGAAGCTCTTCGGAAATTAGAAGATGCCGGAGCTGATGTTGTGGGTCTGAATTGTGCACGAGGCCCGGCCACCATGCTGCCTATATTGGAAGAGGCGAGGCGCGTGTGTAAGGTAATAATGATTCCAAGGACATTAAAAGAATGTTAATTTTTTTTTGAAGTGTGTTGAACTTCCTATTTCGTAAGCCGATGGGGATGGGGATAGCTACCCATAAGTCAATACCACAGGCCCGCAGAACAAGAGTTTGGGGATGTGGGCGGTGGTATCAGGGTGAAGTGTCGAAATATGGGATCTCTATATATAGCCACATGCTTTATGTGGATTTATATAAAGCATGGGGTTACATATAGAGACTCCATATTTCGACACTTCACCCTAATATCACCACCCACACCCCCCCAAAACTCATGTTTTGCGGGCATGTGGTCAATAATGTACCTAGACAAAGTGACGGTGATCGATTAATAAGATTTGTATTGAATTACCATCGATAGGAACCATCGTCTCTGATCTCCTGGGTCAATACGACTGCAATTATAGCCCAATATTCACGGGTTTCATTTGGATGAACCTAAAAATGATAGACGCTACAAAGGGAGTTAACCTACTCGACATTACATGGGTGAGCTGTGAAGTGGCGTATGACTGATGACCTCCGTGTTAGTCTGGAGTTTCGGTCCACAGAATGGTTGATTTTTGCCATTTTCAGCTAAATTTCGAAATGATTTTGAAGAATTTTGTCACCTTTCTTTTTTAAAATATAAAACATACTTCTTTACTGGAGTTAGATATCTTATATCCTTAGGGTCCCTTGGCTGCACTGCCTGTTCCTTACCGGACCCGAGAAGGACAACACAATTTCTTTACCCTGAAGGACCCGGAATCTGGTAACTATGTTACATTTGTCATCGATAGATGCGGCTCTGGTTTCGTCGCGCGTCAGCCGGACTGTGATGACCATTAATGCCCGTTGAATAGACATTGCATTTGTATTCTACCATAGCTCTACCATAACTCCTAACCAACTAACCAAATACTATTAATTAACCATGATTAGTGCCATCCCTAATAAGGGACTTTAACCCTACCAGGCCTTGGGGAAGCCATTACTAAACCTCCTGAGCTATCTCCAGAACGACAAGAAATTGAGAGCTGACACTTCGTGACTTTATAGTTTATCAGATAGTTTTTTCCGAGTAGGGAATCATGGGTAAATCCAAGATGGCGTCAACCTGGGGTACCAGAAAAAAATGATGTTTTCGTCATTTTTCTTCGAAATTTCTGCTTTTCCGCTATGAAAAATGGGTAAAAACTATTTTATTTCACATCACATTAATATTTACTAATTTATCATGCAGTTTTTGCGGAGAAATTGCATATTGCACACGGACGCTTGGCTACTAGTCGTGCAGATAAGCAAGGATCATAATAGTTTACATCGTCATTGTTTTCTCCTGTTATTCATGAAGTGTATTTAATTTTACGCCTCGTGATCTACATGTATATGCCTTAATGATTTTACTCAGATATCAATATGTCATGTCAGACATTTGTACAGGACAACGCTTCCTAACCGTTAAGTTTGTATTTAAAACCTGTAACCCGTT
The DNA here is from genome assembly GCA_036873755.1 of Hanleya hanleyi. Classification (NCBI taxonomy): domain Eukaryota; kingdom Metazoa; phylum Mollusca; class Polyplacophora; order Lepidopleurida; family Hanleyidae; genus Hanleya; species Hanleya hanleyi. The sequence goes on along the minus strand of JAVTVY010045673.1, from coordinate 140,632 downwards.
AAGTTTGTGTTTAAAACCTGCAGCACCTACAAGCATTTACGTGTTTAATGTATTCCGCTGGCGACTTTGGGCTATGGCGTGGCCATTTTCCATGTTTTGCCATCTTTTTCTAGTAGGTTACCTCCCTTCTCCAAGTTAAGATATAGGGATTTCCCTGAAATCTTCTAGCTGAAGAATTTGAGCGGCCAATTCATCCAGTTTGCGAAATTTTGATAGACATTGGGATTATCTTCAAACAAATGGAATATTAGAAAAAGTTAACTACTATAGCTATTTACCGATATACGATTTTTTCATGAATAGGCCTATGCTTCAAAACCAGGGCTATTCCCTATGTTTTCTGGATTATCATGTGGAGCATGCATCAGTGCACTTAACAGTGTTTAAAGCTAAAAAAAATGCACACGAATCTAAAATTTTGTATTCATTTTTATCCCCTCTCCCCTAACATTACACAATTATAAATGCAACAACACGAATTATTCCAAACTTTAATTAGTTTAATTCACCACCAGCCAATTCGTGAATAGAACGGCCAACGTTTTCAAAGGTTGTGGACCACAATTGGTTAATTGATGTCAGACTTAGCGTATTGATATCCGAGTCATTAATCGTGGAACTTATTTTTCTAAAATCGATATGGTCTACACGCAGTATGCTGTTGGTACAAAATGTGTTCTAGGACATATAAGACAGCTGTGAATGGCGATAGTATTATATTGATATAAGTATATTCTAAAACGTATTGAGATAATAATTTGTGATAACCGTTTATTTGACCCGTACACGATTATCCTTCAATGCCATGTAAATTAAGCTACGGAAATATCCAACTCTATATGGCAATTCAATCCGGTCTGGGTGTCGATATATTTTATGATTTCTCAATGTATTATTTTAGGTAATAAAGTATACCCTATTGACCTTCCTGCCTGGGCCAGTTCAAGAACGGAAATAGCCGACTTCGGTCGAAGGGCGAAACAGCTCGGGATTCAGTATGCCGGACTATGTTGTGGAAATGCCTCTCACTATCTGCGGGAAATCTCGGAAGCATATGGACGGAAACCTCCTGCCAGCCGTTATTCGCCGGATATGAGTCAGCATTTCGTATTTGGCAATGACCCTACGTTTAACAAATCTTATACCGAGGATATCAGAGAGAAGATCCTGTCGTAAACAGGTCAGCTTCTGTTTAACCAATCAAGAAGCCTCCATGAATCATATGATATATCCATACTGTGGGACTGCTGATTGGTTGATTTGGATAAGCTGAACAAAATTGACAAATGTAACTGGCATATGTAATACACTAGAAGAGGATACAGTGAATCCTGAAGTTTCTAATAACCGTAATATCTTGAGGGCGGGAGTGGGGAGCAGCCGGCGTGTGTAATGCCAAACTATTCGCCGTAAGTCCAGAAGGGCAACACAAGAAACTGTCGAGCGTTATATATTGTTGAATTGTCGCCATAGACTTATTTGAATAATCATACTTGTAAATGTAGGTAAATAACTAAGATGTGTCATCAAGAATGCATGAGCTATTTTATCACATAATAAACAGGTTTTGGGATTAGAAGTCGAGTATTGCTTTGTCTGAACTTGCTTCTTGCTACTTTGTGTATGCGCATCCTATCTGTGACAATTACGGTCTTACAGGTATGTCAAGCCGCTTTACTTTTTATTCGGCATTTACTGATATCATTAAGTATTTGCCGATATCTTCAAATGATTTATGATATCTCTAAATATTTGAAGATATCATTAAATATTTGCTGATATCAACAAATATTTAATGATATCAGTAAATCATTCATGATATCAGCAAATATTTGATCATATCACCAAGTACTGAATAACAGGCAAAACGGCTTGCCATATGGCCTGTCATATGTGAGAATTTGTTATAGGATACAGACATCGACAGATAATATAACTTACGTGATAGTTATTATTTAAGGTGGAGACCGACACCTCTGCTTCAACTTAGATGAGTACAGCTATGAACTGCAGAAATATGAAACAAGATTTGTGGATGACCATATCACCGTGTGCTCTAGCTGTCCATCAACACATGCATCCTTTGTCTCCGATTTACATAAAACTGATAGGGATTTCGATTCAAATAACGACCAAAATGAGTTCTTTTCATAGAAATGCAAATAATGCAGATTTGCAGAAAGCACCTGAATCATTCTGTTTCATATGAATGCAAATTAATGATAAAAAAGGCATTTCCTCATCTTTAACTGGCGGGCCCTCGGTGGCCGAGTGGTCTAAGTCGCTTCGCTGGTGACCGCTAGCCTCACACCGCTGAACCGACACGGGTTCGAGCCCAGCTGGTCCATGTGTGAAATTACAAGCGTCTAGTCCGTCATTCATAATCCAGCCGTCGTCCATTAGAGAATATCCGCGTCCATAATCCAAAGACCTATTTCATATTCCATATAACAGTATTAGCACCAAATTCAAAAAGACAATCATAGTCTACATAAACATAGGCTTGTTTCCTGCAAGAGAGAAGCGGTCAACAGTTTTCAATGATGCCGGCAAGACATCATGATGTTCCAAAAATATCAAATCCGTATCGCTGATCAGTATTCTTAATCCATAATATTCGTTGTAAAGTCGTCATCTAAAGAAGGATGTATCTCAGTCACGCTTTGATTGTGTCTGTTCATATGAGTACCATGAGGATCTTGAAGTACATGGGTTCATACGGCCCCTAGTCCCGGGTTAAGGACGTTGGTTAAAATCATCACATTTAACACAGGATCTAGCAAATGCTACTAAGCGAGATATGTATACGCCATATGCAGGTCCCAATGGAATATTACTATCCAAAAAGGGATAGTTTACGATGTCGAAATTGTAATCATCTCTTTTGTAATAAAGTCGAAGAGAGAATGCCCGCTTCATTTTTATAGAGATAGAGATCTAAATAAGATGTGCCTGTAGGGCTATCTGTAGTTTCCTTCAAATCCAGTGAAGGTGGATATATATCCTTCACTGCGTCATTTATATAGCGATTATCCACAGCGAGAAGATCGTCTATATAGCGTTTGGTGAATGAGAAGGAGCGGGCTTTGAATGGATCGGTTTTTGAAAGCGCCTGCATATAGTCATATTCATAAGAGAACAGATACAGGTCAGCCAACAGGGGTGCACAATTAGTACCCATTGGAATACCTATATGCTGCTGATATATTGTGTTGCCAAATTTCACATAGATATTTTTAATGAGAAATTCAAGCAACTCTATAAACAAAGGAACATCCTATGAATGATATCTTTTGTATGTAGTCGAGCTAAAGAATGCTTTATGGTTTCCGATATTAATATATCTACGATCAGTTTTCTTGAACACAGATACTATTAATGAACGTATACGGTCCTGATGAGGGATTGTAGTATAGAGAGTTGACAAATCCCATGTGGATACATGTCGGTACGGTATGTGACCTTTAGCATCAAGTTCTTCCGTAAGACATTTTGAGTTTTTCAATATCCACATACATTCCACGCCAGAGTTCTTAGAAATAGTGGCGCAATACCTTTCCCAAAATGCTTTTACCTCCTGAAGAGCTCTCGTCAATAGGGTTGAAAGAAGCTTGGTGGTGCAGCTTCTAGAACCAGCTATGAATCTAGCTTTGTATGGTGATTTATGCATTTTGGGAGTCCAGTACATTTTTGGTATGTCGTTATGATTGGTTGGAAGACAAATACCTCTTTCCCTGAGAAACTTTTTGTGATTGTTAAGTAAATCTTCCAGAGTAAATGCAGTTTGGGATTAAGTAGACTTATTTGATGAAGATATGTCTACACTCAATTCTTTAACCAGCACCTGGTAATAGTAATATTTACATATGAATATTATATTATTCGACGTTTTGTCTGCTGGGACTATGACGAATTTACTCTGGAGATTTGCTAGAACTTCTTGCGAATTGAGGTTTCTCAGTACTTGTTTTGCCTGGGGAAGAGTACTTCTGTCAATATGGCGAACTGTTTCAACGACCTTGCTCTTGGTGAGGTCCAGCCAATCAGCGAGTACTGTAGGTTCAACTTTTTCTCGCTTAGACCAATCAATAACGTATGTTCTAATGCAGACAGGACTATCTTCTGGTCGGCCTTCTGATTTATTCTTCTTGGCTCTCTATATTTAGGTCATTTCATCAGGAGTAATTTCAGATCCTTATCACTCACCACATCAAGGTCACCAGTCACAATATGTTTGCATGATGTATAGGTAAAGTTCGACAGCTGACAATCACAACTCTAGCCTCCGGACGTGTATAAGTTCCAGTCAAACTCCTTGACAGCATTGGAGTAATTGAATATTTTGGTGGCTATAGATTTAGTATAATTATATGAAATGCAAGGAGGTTCTGTGAACTTGAAATAGTTTGGTACAGCATTGCGTACCTCTGGATCATTCAGGATTCGAGGTAAATTAATGATGTCCAGTCCTTTATCTAAGTAGTTGAGTTTGAAGAAAAGCCGATCTTGAGATGTTTCGATTATGTTCACTGGACGATATAACCGAAAATACGCTATATCTTGACATACTTTAATTTACTGATTTTTGATGGTATTATATTTCCTGAAGACGCAGATTGTTGTATATCTCTGGCTATTTGATTTAAAGCTCTCAGAGGTAACGCATACAGAACTGTACGTAAGCTATGTATACTATTGGGTGCGTTAGTTAAACCCACTAAGTAATTTAAAGTGATATGATCGTGGATCATCGAACTATTAAACTTTCGCCAACCATGGCTGCGTTGTCTCCGTTGATGGGGTTTAAATAGTTGGGTAATGGTGGATATATTTGAACGGCGGTTTGTAGCATTGCCGAACCCACTGACATTATCATTTAAACCAAACGGAAACACTGACCCAAGTTCTAGCATCCAGAATAATTCCCGCTGTCGGATTTTTCTCTCAGATCCAAAGGGGGAATCCTTAGTAGATGGATAGACGACGTCTATGATCTGAATACTAAAGTTATCCCAGCCATGGTCGGGTCCAGAAAAATGTCTACCTATAAGCAATTGCTTTTTCCTAACGGATTTTCTGTGACCGTTCACCCTAAGATGGAGTCTTTGGGTGGTCTTGCCAACATACTGTTGACCACACTTCTTACAGGAAACTAAATAAATCGGTTTGTAGTAGAACAACTAAGATCAACATACGAGTTGATAGAATATGAGTTACCTGTTAACGCGGAACTAAATGAAGCTGACGTATTAAGGAGTGGACACGTGAGACATCCACGATGTCCACACTTAGAAATTTTGAAATTATTACATGTAGAATTCGGTGCTAAACAATCATCAAGCGCATTATTACAAGGTTTGATGTCGTGGCCTTGCTTTGCTGTTAGAAATATATCTGTCATTTGGATTGAAAAAGGTCTTAGTGCATTTCGAACTATTAGAGACTCGGCCGAGAAACCGGCACTAAGGTTCCTCGGGTCTGTCTTAATATTATTTCTTTGTATTGTATCCATTATGTTATGAGGGTTTGGTGTGCAGGGGCCCGGCCTCGGGGACAACTTGTCCACCAGCAGAATCCAGGCATACACAGGTTAAAATTACAAGCGTCTAGTCCGTCATTCATAATCCAGCCGTCGTCCATTAGAGAATATCCGCGTCCATAATCCAAAGACCTATTTCATATTCCATATAACAGTATTAGCACCAAATTCAAAAAGACAATCAAAGTCTACATAAACATAAGCTTGTTTCCTGCAAGAGAGAAGCGGTCAACAGTTTTCAATGATGCCGGCAAGACATCATGATGTTCCAAAAATATCAAATCCGTATCGCTGATCAGTATTCTTAATCCATAATATTCGTTATAAAGTCGTCATCTAAAGAATGATGTATCTCAGTCACGCTTTGATTGTGTCTGTTCATATGAGTACCATGAGGATCTTGAAGTACATGAGTTCATACGGCCCCTAGCCCCGGGTTAAGCGGAATTAGACACAAGTTACGAAACGTAGCGCCATAGATCTTGCACGCTACGTTCGTATTTTGCTATCAGCATGCGATATGTATCGCCAAATTTGAGAAACTTTGAGTGGAGGCGCTTGGTGGAATAGCCCTGTTTTATAAATTTCTGCAACAATGTTTTGTGACGTTGGTTAAAATCATCACATTTAACACAGGATCTAGCAAATGCTACTAAGCGAGATATGTATACGCCATATGCAGGTCCCACTGGAATATTACTATCCAAAAAGGGATAGTTTACGATGTCGAAATTGTAATCATCTCTTTTGTCATAAAGTCGACGAGAGAGAATGCCCGCTTCATTTTTATAGAGATAGAGATCTAAATAAGATGTGCCTGTAGGGCTATCTGTAGTTTCCTTCAAATCCAGTGAAGGCGGATATATATCCTTCACTGCGTCATTTATATAGCGATTATCCACAGCGAGAAGATCGTCTATATAGCGTTTGGTGAATGAGAAGGATCGGGCTTTGAATCTGTCAGTTACTTGCCGAAGGGTGGTGTTTCTCTCCGGATACTCCGGCTTCCTCCACCAACCAAACTGACTGTCAACATATGAGTGCAACAAACTTGAGTGTGACGTTGAGCTAAATTCCCTCCTCTTTAACTGGAATGGTTGCCATGGTAACAAATACAGTCATATTCGAATGAAATCTAGCATATTTGTTTAACGAGACATCCTGAAGGATCTTGGCGCCCACCATTGTCCGATAATTGTAAGCTAATAACAAGAGGATCTTTTTGTCCATTGTTACCAAGAACAAACCATTGATTTGTAATTTTGTTTGCAAAATTTCGAGTTTGAGTGAAAAAGATCGAAAAGGGGACAGTATATTAAACAATGGCTTTAGTCTTTATTTTTCAAGGCAATGACTTGATGAACAGGGGATTATTTTGGGAAGGGCGGGAAGAAATGGTATTGTCTTTAAATAGGAGAGGAAAGTAATATGCGCAAGCAGTTATGCTGTTTATATTTTGTGTCAGTTAAAATTTAAACCAATCCGTAGGGCCTACGTCCTTAACATTGCGCTGTGAATGTTTTGTGAAACAATGTTCTTTGAGAATGAAACGTTTCATGTTAATAAAAGTTCATGGACGAATGTCTTCGAAAGAACTGTTTTAGTAGGGGAGACCGCGCTAATGGCGGACGTATAACTTCAATACATGGGACATCGATACTTCTTTGCTGCACTACAATTTACTTCTGCAATGGCAAAGACACAAAGTAGGTCTACTGTTACCCAACGAAGAAATAGGAACAACTTGTTGTTTAATATAGATTTATTAAGAAATCATAAAGTCGCGGTCACCCTGTCGGCAAATGCGACGAGATGAAATGTCCGGTAACAAGGTTTGAATGTGAAATTAAAGATGGGAGATAGGTGGCCATAGTTCATAGATTCCTTCTGTGTTTAGGAGGACCTTCAATGCCGGGAGTGTTATAAATGAAAGTTAATTAAGGCATATAAAAAATAAAGTAGAATATGCGGGAAGGTGTTGAATGTCATTTGGAGTGAAATGTTACAGATGACATCACAGAGCGTTCAAGAGTTCAGTTCTCGGATAATGAAGAGTGTACAGGTATCACCTGAGAACACCCATCACATTTGCGACACACCCAGGGTCGCTCAGACGAGATGAAGGGTCTATGATAAAGGCAGATATATCCTCTGGAGCCGTTGCAATGTCTCTAAGGTCTTCGAGGCACTCGCCACTCGGTCCACACAGTTTTGTAAATCAGGGCAAGAAATTTGTCTCTGGTGTCCTGAAGGATGTCGCACGTGACAAGAATATGTATATGAGACTCTTGATATTCAGAGCACAACTGGCAGGTTGGATCCACAGCAAACTGGTTGAACATAGCTTTGTTTGACTGGAGTACATAGGTTCCTGTCAGGAGCCTCAGCTGAATGGGGAGGGCTCGGACATCTGTTACACCCATAGAGACAGAGGATATCACAGGTTGAGGTATTCCGGTTGGAAAGCAGCCGAGGGTCATATATCTGAGAGAAGGATACATATTAAATCAAGTCTGCATTGTGTACATTAGGATCATTCTATGTAAATGCAGGGATCTAGCATTGTTATAGTAGTTTTACCTGGGAGTTGTCAATACTGTACAGAGGTGTATAACACAACTGAAGTGGATTCTTGTAAAGCCTTTCCATTTCTTGATGTACCTTTTCATCCACTTTCAATGCTTTCTCATTGAAGTCAAGAATGTGCAAGTTTGCTAATTTGCGAACTCGAGACAGTGCAACATAATGAACATGTGGTGGTTTATAACTGGAGCTTAGATCTACAACAACTTCATCAACTGTGGCACCTTGTGGTTTGTGAACAATCTTAGCTGCAGCTGGGGCAAGTGGGAATTGGATTCTTTGATAAGTTTTTTTGTTATGAAGAAATGTCCGTTTTGTTTCAAATACTGATGTCCATTGCTGATCAATATCTGTATGATAGAGATGTCTGTATTGTTTTCTTCTTTTGCTATCAATGTTTGTATCGGTGAAAAGAACCCATACAATGGCTGGTCTCTTAGATGTTCCTTTGTACTCGATGTGTTTCAGAATTGCTGATGCACCATTTGTCAACCCATCATCGACGTCAACATTGACTTTTACATCATGTGTCATGTCAACCGCAAGTTTCAGCACACTAGCCAGGTTTCCAGTTTGGCTGAGTTTGTCTTTCTTATTAATTTCTTCTACCAAGTGAATCTTAGTGTCTTTGTTCATGTTCACGGGGGAAATAATATCCGTATCGGCGAAGACGTCTACTTTAATAGTTTTCAGACATTGAATCAATGTGCTGTTGAAGTTATCAACTTTCTTGTTCTCTGTAAATAAATGCAGAGCTTTCCTTGGATAGTCTACAGACGTTGTAGAAATCGTGTGAGATGCGATAATTTCTATATCTGTTGGTAGGAGTTGATTGAATCTTAACCTGTTTAACATCTCAGCAAAAATGGCAAGTCATCTTTTTGTCTCGTAATGTCGGCGAGTTCAAACATTTGGAAATGTTTTTCCATAAATTGCTTGCTAGACCGACAGACAAATCAGAGAATATCCATGAATCTGCTACAGGACATAACTGATAAAAGTCTCCGACAGCTATTATACTCATCCCTCCGAAATCTCGTTTTGTACCTGTTAGTTCTTGTAGTCGGTCATGCATGAAAGCGAAGAGCTTGTTACCAACCATGGAGATTTCATCGATAATGATAACAGCAAGGTCTTTGTAAGTTGTTCGAAATGTATTTAGCTCATCACTGTACATATGCTGTTGTGTTTGGAACATTTTCTTGTGGAATTACAAGCGTCTAGTCCGTCATTCATAATCCAGCCGTCGTCCATTAGAGAATATCCGCGTCCATAATCCAAAGACCTATTCCATTTTCCACATAACAGTATTAGCACCAAATTCAAAAAGACAATCATAGTATACATAAACATAGGCGTGTTTCCTGTAAGAGAGAAGCGGTCAACAGTTTTCAATGATGCCGGCAAGACATCATGATGTTCCAAAAATATCAAATCCGTATTGTAATATCAGAGGCTATTGTTACCCCATTTATGTTGTAAGCTGCCTTTCCTGTGAATGCTGTTCGCAAGATCTTTATAGTATCCGGGTCATCTCCATCTTTGGAATTTAGAAGTCTATGTAGTGTTTGATAGAGAGCTTGTACTACTACAGATTTTCCAACACCCGCTCCTCCCGAGAGGAATGCGTACAGAGGGTCAGTCTTTGTAGAAATTCATTGTATAACGTTATTGAAAAACTCTCGTTGTTTAATGTTAAGAGATCGGAGCAAAGCCCGGTATTCATCATCTGGAAGCAGTACTGTATTTGTTTCAACGGATACAGAGGTACCAGGTAAATCAAGATCTTGGCCAATATCTGCTGTGCTCTGGGATTGTGTAGGGGGAATAAGTGGATAAACTCCTCTGACTGACTGGTAGATTGTTCAGCATCTTCTGCTTGCACTTGTTCAGTGTTGGGTGCTAAAATGTCAAACTCTGGAAAGGTCTTGTTCAGCTTGTTGCCTCGCTAGATCTAATTCTTCGACATGGTGTTCGTATTTATGCAGCAATGATAAAATCTCTGCACTTTTATTTTGGTAATGACCTTCATATGTGTCGTATCCACCCTTAAGATCTTGTTTTCGTCTCTCCATGGCATAAATAGAAGTTTTTCTCTGTAGAGGTTTTCAGAATTTGTGCTCTTGCTGTATCTTACATATCGTATTACCTTTGGGTTCCTCCTTTTTCTGATTGTTATGCCACCTCGTAATTTCATCACAATATTTGTGTCACTGAACTCTGTGTCACTGTCCGTCTCTACGTTACTGTCAGATGCCGGTAAATAACTTTTATCATCATCATTGCATTCAAGTTCAAAAGTGGGTTCCTTTTGTCTATATTTAACTTCTAACTGGGAAACATAATCAGCAAGACAGTATTTTTCGATTTGTTTTTGATCGTTTTGCATACCTCTTGATGATGTTGTCAGATGCAATGTCTGTCGAGTCATCTGGTAGCTGTTCCAGCTGTTCTTCATTTTTCAAGAGAAAACCCCGCTGGTCTGCAGGAGATGTATTGATGAATACTACTTCACGAGATGCTCGTGTCAGTGGCATCTGTAACACGAGATATGATGCTTCCTGGGCACTTATTTAAAAAAATTAAGGAACTGGTTTCCAATATGTCGAACCTGCCTTTTGAGATCCATGTTTCCCTCTGTTGCTTCTTTAGACGCCTGTCCTAGCATAGTACTCACACCTCTCTGTGATTTGCTGATATAAGAAACAATGTACATTGCACAGGCATAGGGGTCAAGTACAAATTGTATGTCCAGGTTTGCTCTCCATGCACCAAGCACAACTTTATTGTAATAATTCACACGCATCTCTGATGGTTTTCTTTTCAAAAACACCTTGGGCCCTTTGAGGGAGCTTCGTATGCATTTAATATATTCTGATTCTTCCATTTGCACAACATCTTTTAGAAATTGTTCGTATGACATATCACAACCGTCCTTGAACTCGTTCATTCTAGCATGTATTTCTGAGTATTTTTTCCTGTACTCCTCAACGTCATTTTCTAGTGGTTCTAGGACCATTGTCTTTTGAAGTGGTGGAAGGGGAAAGCCAAATCTACAGACAGATCTACCACCTTTCTTGCATGTTTTCGAACGTTTATGAATTTGCAGTTGAACCAAGTCTCGTAGGTCTTCCTCGACATCTAAAGAACAAGTCACATATTTGTCAACATACTGAACAATGTCGTCTTCAGAATCCACATTATATTTTGGTGCATTCTCTGTCCATACTATCATGTGAGTGTGTGGCGAGCCTCGATTTTGAAATTCAATGCGTTGGAATGTATCTGTAACAGTTCCAATTGGAGAGTGTTCACTTTTAAGTACAGTGTTTACAAATACTTGCACTCTGTGGTCAAAGTACCTGGACGTTGTTACAGGGTCTTTTTGAACAAGTTTGACTTTGTCAGACCAGGTCATATTTTCTATGTCTTTATCGGAACAAGGCACACCAGCTAAGACAGCTTAAGTTTTAAGTAACTCTCTCCAACGAGTATCAGCTGAAGATAATGACATAAACCATGTTGGAATTACAACACATATAAGGGAAGTGGGAAGAGGTGCCGACATACTGACTGCGTCACATGACTTCACAGAATAGTCCTGTGGTTAACCTATTCTAAAGCACATACCAAGAATCTAACGATTCGTGATATGTGTTGTATCTCCGGTACGCTTTTATTGTACCCGTTCATGTGCCAACTTGGATGATAGGACCACACGGCCCCTAGCACCGGCATAAGCGGTATTAGTTACAAATCTAGAGAGCTATGATGGAAATGCTCTGACAACTCGTATACTGGTAATTGGTGAGCTGTTTTGCTGTGACAACTCGTACATTGGAGATTGGTGAGCTGTATCGTCGTCAGATGTAAATGACGGCATTTAACACAAAAGATAAGTCTGTAAGACCCGATGTCGACCCAGCATCAACTTCCCACAAGTGCCAACATATATCAAAGACTAAAAGGTCTGTACAGGGGGTGAGTCTCGGGGACGAAACGTCCACCAGCAGAATCTCGCCATATACAGGAAAAAATTACAACACATATAAGGGAAGTGGGAAGAGGTGCCGACACACTGACTGCGTCACATGACTTCACAGAGTAGTCCTGTGGTTAGCCTATTCTAAAGTCCTGTGGTTAACCTATTCATAGCAAATACATCCTTTTTTCTTGAAGAAAGGTATGCTGGAAAATTACGAAGTGTTCTAAAAATGTAGTAACCTTCATTCAAGTTAACTATCTTGTCAACAATTTCAGGGTTTCGCGCATCTTTTGCTGTAATTTTCTTTCCTTCACTTTTCTTCCTTCGAACAGTCAAGTTGACTTTATCAACCACTTGTTTTCTTTGAATTTTGTTCAGTTTGAAAAAGAGATTTGGAACACATGTTGCAGCTCTTCGATCAACACTTCACAGTTCCCATTTTGAAATATCACTGTAAGATACAGGTACCTGCCGGTCATTGTTTTCTAATCTTTTCTGTCCACAATATATTGTTGGAAAAGAGAGTACTTCGGCATCTTTATCATGATAAATGCTAAGTGGTTGTTGTCCTTCGCCAGGTGCTAAAACTAGGCCTTTGTTGGTATCAAGATTTGTTTGCTCGATGAGTGTGTCAGAATTGCCTTGAAAGCGATCATCCTCATGGATTTCGATAAATGTATCTTGGTTTTCTAACTCGTTTTCAGGATCAGTAAATGCTTCTGAATAAACAATTTCAGATTGTCTGCCATCTGCAGTGTCCGAACAACTATGTCCAAGTCCGCAGTTTAGGTCATGTAAATTCTTGAAAGATTTCTTCAGCATTATTGGTAGTCTCGTTAACCCAATTCTCATCAATTGCCAGACCAGAATTCTTATACAGTTGACTATTGTTCATAAGCCAGTGTACAGCTGGGAGTACAACAGTTGATCGCACATTTTCAGAAAACACACACGATTTGTACGAAAGTCTTTTCTTCAGTTTTACAGAAACTGTGAAATGTTCATCCATTTGTCTTGGTAATGCATTCAGTGTCGACTGAATGTCAATCGGGACGTTGACTACATTGCCTTTTCTTGAATACTGTCCACCTCGTGGTAATTCTCTTATCTGCATAAATGGTATTCAAAGCGCTATAAGCCGTTCTTCGAGAGGGTGCAAGTTCAACTCGTGGGGTTTATCAGGCCAGGTCATCCCATTGGCATTTTACATTTCCTTAATGTGGATAAGCATGTGTGACAAATCCATTCCTTTCGATCTACAGATTTGTATCCTGTATAGAAATCTTTATATGTTGGAAATATAGGAACAGGACAACTCTCAGTTACGCTTTCTCTAAACCATGTTTGATGACAACAGGTACATACATATTCTGGTCCTTTTTCTGTTTTTTTTTTTATAGAAAATATTGATACATCCGTCTATATCATGTCCGAAACGTCTTTTTTTACATTGTTCTTTTTCATGCTGAAAATAATCTTGGCTCTTTCGATATTCTGATTTTCGTTTTCTGTCCGAGGCTTTTTCTTCTTGTGTAATATGCCTTCTTCGTTCAGATTTTTTCATTCTTTCAATCGCGACGAAAATTCTATCCTGTCGAAGTTGTCTCTTTCTGGTCAAATCTGATTTTGACTCTGCTTGAGAAAACGCTGGATCAAGTCTAGCTTTTTTCTTCAATAATCTTTCTTGTTCTAAAAACTGTGAATCTTCTCTACATTTCCGTTTACATTTCAGATCTATCACCCTGTGCTTTTCCGGTTCATTTTCCCTAGATTTCCGTTGGCTTTGGACATTTATTACTCTGTGCTTTTCCGGTTCTTTTCCCCTAGATTTCCGTTGGCTTTGGACATTTATTACTCTGTGCTTTTCCGGTTCTTTTTCCCTAGATTTCCGTTTACTTTGGACATCTATTACTCTGAGCTTTTCCGGTTCTTTTCCCCTAGATTTCCGTTTACTTTGGACATCTATTACTCTGTGCTTTTCCGGTTATTTTTCCCTGGCACTCCTCTTAATTTGTTTTTCAATCGTTAAGAAGCTTGGATCATTCCTTGCTTTGCGTTTACTTTGGACATCTATTAATCTGTGCTTTTCTGGAAATTTTTCTCTAGCACTTGATTTGCGTCTTTTGTCAGATTCTTTCAATATTCTTTTCTTTGAACTTCTTTGTCTCATTTTCTTCATGTACGTACACATGTACTCTCGCCGTGTACAAGAATTTATTGTTTTGTCACTTTTATGGTCAGTTGAAGATTTTTTCTTTTTTAGTATTTGTTTTTTTTTCTTCTGATCTTCAAAATATAATAGAAGTCTATCATTTGCCGTTTCTTCAGTCAATCCTGTTGTCTTCTCAGAACTCTTTGGTGTCTGATCAGTACAATTGTCTAAACTTGTCCTCAATATCTTGACAGCTGTTACTTCGAAAATATCATCTGCCCGATAAGTTATTGATTGTGCTAGATGAAGACAATGTTCAAATACATCGTGTATGTCACTATAATGCAGCACAATACTTGATCCATTTGGATCAACAGAACCAGTCAAGTGTCTGGAGTGAGAGTCGCTAACACAGTAAATGTTATTCTGCTTAATTACAATGAATGTACTTCCTTTGAATGTTACAATAGCAGCATCACTACTGTTTTGAAGTAAAGCAGCATGTAATGCTTCAGCCAGTGTTAAGAACTGCAGTTCATCTAGGTTTTCTCTCGTATTGCCCAGTGTTCCCATCAGTGATTCTTGAAATGCACAATTGTACAGATTACCGTTTGTATATTCCACTGACCCACGAATGTCATTAATGGCTAGGAGCTCATGATGGATTGTGCTACTTCGCTGTAAAAATTCATACATTTCGTTTCCATTTACAAGTATCTGGTCTGCGTCATTTGATGTCCAAATGGTTGTTGGTTTCTCTCGACTGTATATGAGAGCTGATAGGCTATTCATTACACACTGTTTACCAGCATTGTCCTCAAATCTTGGATGGCTTTGGTCGAAATGACCCTGCATTGGCACTGGCAACTCGAAATATCTGTTTCCTTCGAATTTATGTTGTGAAATTATACCCGGACACATTTCTGCTGATTCATTTTCTCCTTCAGTATCTACAACATCATCATGATGAGTGTCATGTGTTAAACAATTAGTTTGTCCGTTTGTTTATCAACAGGAAGTTCAGGTATGTAAGGTTTGCACAGTTTTGTTTGTTCAGTGGTTGTAATAGATTTATTCAATAGCTTGTTCATATTTCTTGAAGTGGTTTGATTTGTTCGTTTGTTCTTAGTTCTGGCAACTTTTGTACATAATTTTGACACCATTGCACGGTGGCGATGGCACCCTCGGTGAGGTGCAAACGGAAGGTTCCGAGTCAGTGGCGATCGTCTGCCCTGCACCATCAATTCTACTATCCTGTATAGCTGATGGTGGCACACTCGATGGTGTACAGACGCACCTATGCGAATCAGACCTCGGTGGGACATCCCCGTGTGGGATGGACAGACTTCCCTGAGGAGTTGTCAACCTCGGGGCATTTGAAGATTTTCCCTCAAGAGGGATGGTTCTTCCAGATCACGGAATGACGAATAAGAACTCTCCACCCTTCTCTGTCTCATCCGCGACCTCTGCTGCTCAGCCTGTCGACGTGAAGATTTGCGCTTCCCTCCCTTGCTGTGAAATATATACATCTATAAAACATGTAATTTTTGCTAATGTCAACGTATGATGGTCACAATTTGACAAATTTACTGTCTGTCCCAGATAATATATCTGAGACGTTTTCGGCGATATTTCGGAGACAATTGATTGGATGATATTGAAACTTCACACAGAAGATAAACTAACTAATTGAACCCAAAGTACGCCCGTTAAAAAATACAGTCGATAAACAACATTTTTATTTCCTGAATGTTGCGTTGGCGAAGACATTAGGTGCCAAATACAAGGATTCAGACCAAAATCAAGAGGAGTAACTCAAGAAAACGTCGCATCGGGCCGAAAAAAGTTCGCGCACATCTACACATGGTACAGAACATGTGTACCAAAATGCAGCAGAATCCATTGAAAACTCTGGGAGGAGTTGCGTTGACGAAGACAGTAGGTGCCAAATACAAGAATACACTCTAAGTTGAATTAGATAATATACTATCCTGACTGATAGTACAATAGTCTGCTCAAATTGGCTTTCTAGCGGCAAACTCTAAATTAGAAGGAGCCGGACTGAATTCTCTGATAAACTGTGTGTCTGTTTTATCTCTTGGAATAGTATATGGAGATATACATATATATATATATATAGCGAACCAGGAAAGTAACAAATCATGGCTTAATTGTTTTCTAAAGTACCGTGTGCAGTCCCATATATATCGGAACCAATTAAGTTCTAGCAGATTTGGCGAGGAAATCGCCTTTTTGAAAGAACGTCGTCCACGAGAGAAATAAACAACGCTATCACTGGATGAAATATGCGTGTGGTTGATGGAGAATACGTCCAGTTTTACTGGGAAAGTAGATCGGGTAGTCCCTTATTAATTAGGCTGAACAAGTGAGCAGTTTATATCTGGCCAGCCGCCCGCCAAACAAATGCAGTGCAATCTTCCCGTGTTTCTCGCAAATATCCAACAGTAGCCATCTTCCTCGATCACGAGAGTTTTCGTCCTCGAATTTGTCCACGGCGTGATGAATGTTGTAAAGGATTACTGCTTATTGTGGTACATGTTATTGCGTGGGAAGCGACATTTTAGTGGTTTGGACATACCATTCCATGAGCACTATAAAATGGCAGCATTAGATCGGCTCTATTATAAGTAGGTACCCTCGTCCCCCCCCTTCCCTTCCCCGTCGCGATATACAGCTGAAAAATGTTGAAAGCGACGTTAAATCCTATTCACTCACTCACTCCACCCTGAACTGAAGTACAATCGTGTTGCTTTACCAATAAGCCACATCACCTTTTGAACATATCCATGACCAGATGAGTTGGCCCTTCTGCTATATGGCTGCTTGTAATCCAGGCAGACGATCCCATGTCTGCTTGTCATCAAATGAAGACGATACCATGTCTGCTCGTCATCAAAGGTAGACGATCCCATGTCTGCTTGTCATCACGGTAGACGATCCTATTTCTGTTTGTCATCAAAGATAGACGATCCCGTACCTGCTTGTCATCATAGGTTGACGATCCTGTCTGCTTGTCATCGAAGGTAACGATCCCATTTTTGCTTGTAATCAAGGCAGACGATCTCATATCTACTTGTCATCAAAGGTAGACGATCCCATGTCTGCTTGTCATCAAAGGTAGACGATCCCATATCTGCTTGCTATCAAGGTAGACGATCCTAGAGTTCAATCGTTTAAAAGAAATCCTGATTCAGCGTCATACTTAACCCTATCTGGCCTGGGCTTTTGGGGACGTATCCTGGCCTGGGGGGGGGAGGCGAAATGGCCTCCTCTTAATTATTTTTCTTAACCCTTGAGCTAGAGGGCTGAAACTTACCACACTATACCATTGGGTCAAGATCTACCAGAAAATGTAAATGAAATCCAAGATGGCCGATTTGATGACGTCATAGTGACGTCAATTTCAAAAACAGCATTTTTTGATCCATTTTTCGGTCAGTTTTTCCGATTTTTTCATTTATGCAATTTCTCCGCAAAAACTGCATGATAAATTAGTAAATATTTTTGCCCACTTTTCATCGCGGAAAAGCAGAAATACCAGGTACAAGCAGGTACCCCACGTGGTCGCCATCTTGAATTTACCCATGATCCTCTACTCTATATGAAATAGGCTTAAAATGACCCAAATATGATAAACTATCAAGTCCAGGCGTTTCAGCGTTCCATTTTTGTCGTTCCGGAGAAAGCGCAAAATGTTTACTACCCCCTGCCCTCACGCCCCCACGCCAGGTAGGGTTAATTGACATTTTGATTGTGATGAAGGGTTCTCGGATAAAGGTTGAATATGTCAAACGACCCCATTATCGCCTATTCGAGAGATCTGATAATATAATATGAATAGCCAAGTTGTACAAGCAGGTAAGGCAAAGGAAACATGAATAAAGTGTATATGTCACGACAGGAAGCTAGCGCCTCAAACGAATCAATACTAGCAAACAGATCCAAGCCAAGGAAAAAACATTTTTTCCTGCAAAAAATTTGTCAGTGGTTCCTTCAACTCTAGCATATGCCCTTTCAGTTCAGCAGAGGGGCCACAAGGGATTTGGCCTAAAATCCAATATGATAGCCAAAATCCAGAATGGCCGCCATTCTCCATTGAAACGCGCATTTTTCTGCTCGAAATCAATTTTCTAACCATAAAATACGATTTTTCTGCTCGTGAGTTAGGGTATGCATAATTACTCGGTTTTGGAATTATTTGCCATTGATCTCAATATCCAATATGCCGAGCACAATGCAAAATGGTGGCCAAACCCTAACTGACTCTCACTTCCACATCGTTTTGGTTGGAAAATCTATGTTGTACCCACGAAATTGGAGCGTTTTCTGGTTGCATGGTACGACTCATCAACTCCCTGTATTTTAGAGTCATCTGTAGTTGACAAAAGATGCAGCATGGCCGCCAAAATCCAAAATGACAGCTAAAAATAATTGAATTGGATAGCTGTTGTTTCTGTTCGTCTAATATTGGACTGTACATGTATGTCTTGACTTCGGACTAGGGAGTTGCTTAATATATTTAGATACATATTGTAGCTCCCGTTGTGTATAGTCATACATAGTCCTGGCCATCGTTTGACTATAACGTGCAAACACAGTCGAGGAGTAGTAGAGAAATGCCAATTTTTAGCTACACAAGAGCGTGTTTTGGCGATCTCGGTTCCATTCTGTGTCTAAATTGGCCGTGTATAGTGTTCTGTTGAATGTCTCGTGATGTAGAATAAGACTGAGGGAATCTCTCGTGGTGTAGACTAAGTTTGGTGTGGTCTTGATCGTTAGAGACGCCATGGTGCGTAAGCGCAATCGAGGAGTTGTAATGACCAGGCATGTTTGGATGAGCAGGAAAGAGCTTTGGGTGATCTAGGGGCTATCGTGGGTGGAGATATAGCATGCAGGGTCTGGTAATGAAGTCCCATGGTGTAGATAATGACTAGGGTACTGTCTAGGTGACTGACGTCATCTGTAACGTCATCAGTATTACAGAAAGTGCCGATACGCTCGGGCACACTCTTGAGACATTGTTACATACACTACCAGACACTAGTCGATGGGCCGACTAAAAAAATCTTTAGGGGTAATTAGTGGTACGTGGACTTTTGAGATATATGTAGACATTGGAGTGGAGCCAGAGAAGACATATCACATCACTGTGACGTCTTCTGTAATTGAAAACCTGCAATATGAGATGAAATGGCGCTTAACCCTACCAGGCTTTGGCATTAAGGCCCCCCCCCCCTTACCAAACTTCTGCACTATCTCCGGAACGACAAAAAATTGAGAGCTGACTATCCTTGACTTTTTCGTTTATCATATTGGGGTCAGTTCGAGCCCATTTGTATAACCCCTCGAGCAGAGGATGATGGTAAATTCAAGATGACTGCCACATGGGGCACCAGAAAAGTGAGGTTGTCATTTTTCTTCAAGACTTCTGCTTTTCAATGAGAAAAAGTAGGAAAAAACTATTTTATTTCAAATCAGATTAATATTCACTAATTTACCATGCACTTTATGGGCAGAAATAACATAATAAAAAATCGGAAAATGGGACCGAAAAATCAACTCAAAAATGTCTTTTTTGAAAATAACGTCACTGTGTCGTTATCAGAGCGGCCAACTTGGGTTTTTTTAAGTTTCACCCAAGGGTATAGTGTGGTAAATTTCAACCCCCTAGCTCAACGGGTGAGAAAATAATTGGGGGGGGGGGGGAGCGAAAGGCCAGGTATGGTTATGTATGTGCGTAAAGTGGGTATATCTGGATCATACTGGCCCCAATGTGGGGAATTCTATGTAAAGCTGTTTTGCGTATGTCATACAGCAACCATAGCATGGTGTAACTGTTACATCATGGTGCGCACGTACACTTGGAAGTAGTAGGAAATAGCGGAGGAACGGGATAATGTGAACTCAAATGAATGAAAAGCACACTCCTAACACGCTAGCCCATAGGGGACCAATTGAATATCATCCCAAAATGTACCCTAACATACTACCAAAAGAAATGGTATTTTTTTATTAAAAAAATGGTTTCGAGAAGAAAAATTTGAGATTCAATGGATAACGGCGGCATTTTGGATTTGGCCGCCATACTGGATTTGAGAAAATGCAGAGGGGTCCCTCATTTGAATTGAAAGGGCATATACTGAGAGTCACGGAACTACTGAGAAAAGTTAATCAGGAAAAAAGGTTAGTTTTTTCTCGGCTGGGACTTGTCCATGATCCTATTTTACACATTTGTGAGCAATGATTGGAATCTCTACTGGTTGAAATGTCTATTTAAACCTAGGCTGATAGTTGTCTTTCAGCGAGCGGCACATCCATATAGGCCCCACGTTTCGTCAATCCGAGTTCACTGACCGTTTTTGAAATACAATACAAATGACCTTATCTCATGTATCACACAGAGAAAAAGAATACATCAAAGACTTTCGTCCCCGCGGCCCGTCCCCTGTACAGACCTTTTGGTCTTTGATATACGTTGGCATTATGGGAAGTTGATGCCGGGTCGACATCGGGCCTTACAGTCTAGTTTTTTGTCTTAAATGCCGTCATTTTCATCTGACGACGATACAGCTCACCAATCCCCAGTGTACGAGTTGTCACAGCGACACAGCTCACCAATTACCAATATACGAGTTGTCAGAGCATTTTCATCAGCTCTCTAGATCTGTATCTAATACCGCTTATGCCGGTGATAGGAGTCGTTTGGTCAGGTCATCCAAGTTGCCACATGAACAGATACCATAAAAGCGTACCTGAGATACAACACATACCATGAATCGTTATATTCTTGGTATGTGCTTTAGAAAAGTTTAGCTAGAAGACTATACTGTGAAGTTATGTGGCTCTGTCAGTATGTCGGCACCTCTTCCCACTTCCCTTATATGTGTTGTAATTTGTTTCATTCGCAGCTCAATTATCCTCATAATTGTCACAATAAGATTGCATAATAAGGCTGAATACACACTTTCCTTTTATACAAATATGAACATTTTAGATATTTCCCGTATTAGGCATATGCCAATTCCTATTTTCCACTCTCATTATATTATCCAACGCTACTATGTACATGTATGGTATTCACTAAATTCGAAGAAGTTTTGATTTATCATAAACCAACGACGATAAATTCTGTAAAATTGTTTCTGGAGTTGAGCTAAACACCTGACCTGCAGCACCGCGTGATGGCTAATTTGCTGATAAGGTTCTTTATTTGTCTGCTATGCTACATAACAGCGTTACTCGTCCGATCAACAGAAGAGATACCCTCAGTCATAATCTGTTGTATTCCGTTACTTTTCCGGAGACGCTAAACACATTAATGGATTATTAACTTGTCCAGGATTCTATACGGCATGGGTAAAATTACAAAGATACATATACGTGAAGAAATCATTTCCTCGCAGTTCTTTTGACGACATTTAATGTTCTCGAACAGATTTATCAGTCTATTACTTCATATTGATCTACGATAAAACGCGACATAATGCTTCCATAGATGTCTAAATCGGATATATACCCGACATCGGTATCGAATGGGTCTGCGCGATCAACGATTGGCAATAAATAACGCACGGGCTAAGAACTGGTCCATGGGATATAACATAGACAAATTTAATTATGTTCTAACATTGCAATCTTTATATGCTAGCATTACAACATAGTAAAACATTCTGAACAGTTAATAACTGTCCAGCATGGCGCCGACAACATTTACGTGTACTTGTAGTTTATAACAATTTAACACATGTGGGACCAATGATAACAGGAGAGAATGAAATCGCTTCACTCCAATATAACGGGACACGTTGGTTTATGAAAACAATTTGTATTAAAAAATGTTATCTGATTTGATAACATCTAATGGCGTATAGATTAGTGGTACATTGTAAGTACCTAATCTATTAAACCCTCACTACACGAGAGAAAGAAACATTCCGACGGTTTACCCAGATTGTTTTTATGATATACCAACGTCTTTCGAATAGATTTATAACCCGAATTACGAAAATGGCAAAGATTGTTATTGAGACAAGTAAGACGTTCCGTTAGTTAGCTGGAGGCTATAGAGTATTTTAATATTTCCACTTTTGAGATGGTTGATTGTTAAGGGGACATCAAAATTTGAGTTTCTATGTTCGAGGACCATTGCCCCTCTCTTATGGTATCATTAATGGGACGCGGTAATTTATCGGTTGATTGTTTGGCAGCACAAAAAATTAACAGTGCCCTCCATGTAATTTCTTAAATTGTTCTCGTGAAATGTGATGTCTGAATGAAAAAGCATTGCTACCAGTAAAATGGCAGTGTCAAACCTGACTTGCATAGAGAGAAACACATGAGATGTTTGGAGAATTTGAGAAGGCTACAACACCATTTACAGAATTTGCTCTTCCAAAACGTATAGAAATTTCAGCCATGAGTCACTTACGATCACATTCTCAGGCTTCAAGAAATACAATTATACCGTTTAGAACAGCCGCAGATGTTTCCTCAACACAAAAAATAAACTGTACAAAAACAATGCATGGCCTATATCAACTCTAAATGTCACTCACACATCACTGCACATGCAATTGATGTTAGTCTTACTTCTCACAGCGACAACTGTATAGTCCAGTGCTCTTCCAACGTGCCTTTCTGCATGCGTACCTAGTACCACATCCACTTTGACTTTAAAGCTACATTTGACCAGTTCACTTTGGAGCTCATAGGTGACATGCTCCATACATGAACCCATGACCGGCTGTCATCATCGAAACTCAAGTTCTAGCCTTCTGGAGCAGGTGCGTGTTGTTCACTCTGTTCACTGATGTACCATATTCCCGCCTGTCATGCAACTCGCTTTGAGTGCTGCAATAGTGCTTCCTGGGTTGAGGAAAGTCTCTCCACTGTCTTCTCCTTCTGACAAAACAGCTCCTTTCTTGCTTCACCCACATGTTGCAGGTCACTGGTCTTGTCATACAGGATAAAGGTGAAGAACTGGAAACGTTAAGCATCAACCGCTACTTCTGTATAAGAATGGAGAGTCATGAAGGCAAAGGCACATGACACATCGTAATAGCAGTTCTATGCCTCCCATGCTGACTTCTTGCCTCTTCCAAAGAATGCAGACGTGGTGCCTGAAACTGTGCAAGACCGGGAGGCCTAGGCATTTCTCCCTACTCAGGTTTTCGAAGATAGCATTGATGTGATATGTAAAGTTATTGCCTGTACCAAATGCAACCCAAATGCTAACATCTTGGAACAGGGAGAACAGGTCATCAAATTTGCCAATGAGGATCATCACTACATCCGTGTCAACAGTGCGCACCAGACATTTGGTACAGCCATTCAGAAGGTCATCCTGTAAGTGAATCTAGTGTCCGCTTCCTCGTGATCACATGACGCAATGTATCCATCGGTTAATCGCAGAATATCTAATATCTGTTGCAACAGATGTGATGATGATTTCATTGTCTTCGGGACAATCCACGGTGGCAATCTTGTTCGACACTAATACATACAGTTCCTGTTTGTTGGTTGTATCATGTAAGAAGTCAGTCCAGTTTCCCAGGAGCATGTTCTTACCCGAAAACTTTCTCCGAACAACTTTTTCTCGCTTTTCTCTGGTGGATTCTGCTGGGACTGTATGTGTCAATGCTATATCAAATCTGTTGGCGTATTTATTTGTTTTATGATCTGCGAAACAAGGACCTGATCAGCATATTCCCCAAATGCGGCAAATGTTGTTAGTTGAGAGCAAGTACTTCTAGAGCAGCTCCATCAACAAACTTCACGACAATGGAATCAATGACCAAATGTTCATCAAATCAGATTTCTTTCCTAAGCGCAATTTTCCATCATCAGGTGTAGTGGGGGGGGGGGGAGGGGGAGAGAACGGTTCTGATGACTGACGAATGTATTCGTCTCGCTGACCATGTGCTGCATCACGATGTACAGGTTAAAGAACAGAGCGACATCATTCTTGGGTAAGGAGATCTTTCCCGCTTGTTTTGTTTTGGCTTTTGGTCGTGGAATAGGGTCAATGGAGCGTGTGCGATCAGTTACCACTTCTTTGTGATAGTTTGCATGCTGATCTTTTCCTAGACTATGCAATGTTCGCACCTTATTCATCACAACAATCCGTGTGTCTGGAGTCAATAACGCATCACTCTCCCGAATGAAAGGGTTTCCCAGCTCATTGAGGACCTGAATCACACATACAGCCTGCTCCTTCCTTCATGATGCAACTAAAAAACAGGAACTGTATGTATTCTTTTTGAACAAGATTGCCACTGTGGGTTGCCCCAAAGACAAGAAAATGATCATAGCATCTGATGCCACAGTCATTCTTCGAGGAACCGATCGATCCATGGTACCATGTGATCACGAGGGAGTGGAAACGAGGCTGCTGATTCACTTCCAGGATACCCTTCTGAATGGGTGTATCAAATGTCTGTTGCGCCCTGTTGACACTGATGTAGTGGTGATCCTCACTGGCAAATTCCATCATTTGATCACCCTGTGCCAAGATGTGAGCATTTGGTTTGCCTTTGGCACAGGCAAGACCCTTATGCATGATCACATCAAAACTATCTTCGAAAACCTGAGTAGGAGGAAATTCCTAGGCCTCCCACTCTTCCACATTTCCACGGGATGTGATACCACGTCTGCATTCTTTGGAGGCAAGAAGTTAGCATGGGAGGCATGGGACTTATATCACGATGTGACATTTGCCTTTACCTACATGGCACTCCATCCTTATACGGAAGTAGAGGTTGATGCTCAACATTTCCAGTTTCTGAAACACTTCACCGTTGTCCAGTATGGTAAGACCATTGACCTGCAGCATGTGGATGAAGCAAGAAAGGAGCTGTTTCGTCAGAAGGGGAAGACAATGGACAGACCTCCCAAACCCACGTTTCACTATTGCAGCATTCAAAGCGAGTTGCATAACAGGCTAATCACCTGGTGATCATAGTGAACAACACGCACCTACCCCAGAACACTGGAGCTGGACTCTCGATGGGACAGCCAGTCATGGGTTCCTATATGGAACGTGTTACCTGTGGCCTCCAAAGCTTGCAATGAACTGGTCAGATGTAGCTGTAAGTGTGAAAGTGGATGCTGTGCTACGTGCGCTTCCAGAAAGGCACGTTGGGGTTGCACAAATCTCTGCAGTTGTCAACATGAGAAGTAAGACTAGCATCATTTGCATATGCAGTGGTGTGTGATGCAAATATACCGTCACATTTATAGTTGATATAGTTACAGTCCATGCAGTATTTTTGTACAGTTTAGTCTTTGTGTTAAGAGCTCACCAGTGCTTTTTCTAAATCGTATAATTGCATTTCTGGATCCTGAAAATTTGTGTTCAGTGGCTTATAACATGAGATATTGCCAGATATAGATTTTTGCATGGCAGCCATAATGAAAATCCAAGATGGTCACCATAAAGTATTTGTAGGGACTGGTTCCTATCAAAAATGGAGAGCTGAAGCAATAGGTAGCACGTGAAGAAAGTTTGGTGTTTTTGTCCGGAACGTCCAAATCCATCTGAAATCTGGCCTTACGCTGCCTGACTAGAACAGTTGTGCAAGGATACATTCTCTCGCGCTTTGGCAAAGTGTGTACTGATAATTACAAACCATAAAGGCAGTATGATACCTTTGTTCATGGAATTCGACGCCCCTATGGACAGACTGAACTGTTTCCCAGGTAAGGTTGTGGAGAGCAGAACGGCTTGGAGGTTCCCTGTGTCGCAATTCAGCTGTGTCCATATTGTGCCCTAGCAAGCCTCTGTTGAGAGGGGTTCATAATTATATAAGAAAGACACGCTGTGGAGAATATGGAATCTTCGATAGTACAACCGGAAGGATATGACAGACTCAACAAATGCCAGAAAGAGACGACTGCTCACAGCCGAACTGGACGAGATCAACCAAGAACGACCTGGTCTTCCAAGCTGATATTGCTTCATTAAACTCTGATACAGACAAATTTGCTGACAACGCTGTATCAACAGATAAGATGACTTTCCAGATTATAATTGAAACAAGACAATCGTATTGCCCTTTAGCCAATAAAGAGGTCGAGCGGCCCTGAAAACGCAACAAGAGTAACGGTGTGAGAATATACAAACTTGATAATGAAATTCATCCATAATCCATCCTTTAAAAGCTTTGTATTCTCTAAATTTCTACCCGAGTTTTATTGCAATAATGTAAGTTATATGCATTATCTGTAACTGGCGATTCATGAACAGCTGCAATAAATGCGCGGCTGAGATACTAAGGCTACCTCCGAGAATCCACCGTATACTTTCCTGTAGAGTTATATGATCGCTTTTTCCAACCTCTTGCATATCGCTTCAATTTTATAGAATGTTGTGTTTCATCTTACTATTTTGAAAATATTTTTGTATTTGCTGGGGTTAAACCATTTTTTTAATAAAGATATATCCAGCTAAACTATCCAACCAAGGCATATTGGGTGAATCGAAGGTTGCGGCCTGAAGTAATTAGAATATAGCGTTATGCTGTATTCAGCCGGACTTTTTCTGCATACAAATCTATTTATTTCCTGTGGAATAGCGAGTAAGTGAGTGGGTGAGTGAGTGAGTAGGTTTTGTCGTCGTTTTCAGCGATGTTTTAGCCAAGTAACGACGGTGCATACATTTGCCAGGACACGAGAGTACCCACAGTCCTATTATCCTGGACACTGATTAGGTCAGCCAAACAGCACCCAATCGTTTGGAACAAGTATTTTCTAATGATAGCCCACATATACATGTGTATCACATTTGATGATAAAATATTGCAATTCACTTCTCGATTCACTTTAGTAAGTTTTATTGCGCATTTTGTTTTTACAAATTGAGTTCCGCATACTTGTTTCTGCTTGTAGAGAAGAAGCTCCTGTGTCATGTTTACGAGCACCGATAGGCTGTGTACAGTCTCCACCACTTTGTGCGGTGACTAGGCTTCATGACAGGAATAATAACCAGATTTTTTACGGCTTGCTCAAGGTTGTTGTTCGCGATTCCATAAAGGTGTTCTGATATCGGTGTATTTATGGTCAGTGGCAGGCTGTTACAACAATGGATCGGTTTTCGGATCGATGTATTGCAGGCTATGCAATCATAAAATGATGCTTTTTTCAGCCTGACAGCAACATCACCCAATGTCGGCATAGGTTATTACTCAAGACAGAGGGTAATCAAAAACCCTGACTGCGCTAGAAAGAGAGCATGGATCAATCTGTGGTGTTAGGAGATGGATATTAGATAAGGATATGAATGACCCGGATACACCGAAATGAATGAATCAGTGACACAAAATGGACACTAAGTTAATACTATAGATCGGCATCTTGAATATGCTAATCACGAGAGATTATACATACCCATTGTCTGCTTCTCTCTATGCGAAGGTAAAATACGCTTTAGTCCTATATGCCGAATTTTAGGATTATCTTCATATTCTCCGCCGGTTTTTTCCAAAAATTGTTTTCCCATTTTCTTTGATAAAGGCCCAACTATACAGTGTGAGAAGTGTTACTCACCTAACCCCTTTGACAACCGAAAAAATAGCCTTCCCGTCTATTTTTGGGCCAGATTGCGGACGTAGATCGTTCTGTAGTGTTGAAATATGGTTAGAGATTGATACAGTGGTTTTGTGAGTTCCGAACCAGGGGGCGTTGCGGATCACTTTCCTAATTAATGCCTGATATTCCTTGAAATAAATAATCTGTATAAATCATTTTTCGGTTTATATGAACGTCTGTTTCTGTGGACTCAAATGAATGTCAAACAACTGACCTGCATTGTTTCTTCACCGGTCAATTGGGCAACGTAATACTTCCAGTACTGTGCAATGACAAATTGACACCCGGTCGAAAAACACATGCGACTTTTCCAGTGTCGAATCTGCGCGAAATAAGGCGGATTTAAGCGGCAATTGCAATATTTATTTGAGTGATAGAATCGTATTAATGGTCAAACAAAATATCTAATGATTTGCGATAAAGGTTATCTGACCAGCATTGTGAAATAATGCCGCTGTAGAGAGGTCAATTCCGAATCAACGAAATACGCGCCGTCTATAACTCGAAATCTGCGAATAATGAACGGTCTCAAAACTACGACAACAACAGCAAACCGCCTTTATGGCCGATTGGTCACTCCGTCGCATTGTAAAGAGTTTTTTAATAAGACTTCAATCTCCAAAAAAATCTACTTCACATGATTTCCACATAAAAGCGCCCGTCACCAAAAAACGTCCTTTTTCGCAAAGGCCTTAATTCACCTCACATTTTTCGTGGACTATATATTAGTCTTTCTATTCACTTCCTATAATCTCCGGGAACACGCAAATAACAGAGAAGATGGGTTTCGGCTTGAATTATTTTCCTGATGATTTTATAAACCTGATCAACTTGGGAAATTCGAAATTGTTAAGGAGGAAATATTGTATTTTACTATTTAAAACCATCTGCAGAAAATATATGCATTTGGCAAGAACTGTATACATATTGGACAAAGTAAGAATTCAGGCTTAATTTTTATAACTAGAAATAATAAATTCATCCTATATAAATATTTCTGAGAGAAAATGTGTAATTAATGAAGCTATTGTACCGAGAAGATTTAAAATGCACACTCGCAATTCCGTCACGATTGCATGTTTGTGATTCCGTCGCGGACTAGATTTAAACCCTCTGATGACCCAGTCACTCTTTTCTCACGATGAAAAAGTTCTATCATCCTTAGGTACCGTTTGTAAGTAAGAGATGGCATATCGGAATAATCAGATCGAAACAGAGCAGCCAAAAATTTAGGTAATCAACATTAGTAAAAATGGAGGACTTTCACTTTGATTCCGTCGCAGTCATTTACACAGATTATATAACGAGAAAATCTGCAATATTTCGGAGGATATTATACTTTATATAAAACTTGACAGCAGTAACTAAGCGATAAGACGTAGATAGTCTGTTTATAGAGAATGCATTCAAACTGTTGATGTACCATCCAAACCGTGATTCCGTCATGCTGGAATTCATGTTCAGAGCCTTTTCGACAACGCTCGATCTGTCCGTCATATGTGTCTGGATTGCATCAGTTAATAAATCGCTCATAGGGTGGGACGAATGCAACATTGAAATCTTTTCCAAGGCCTTACCGGCCTGTGGCTGATTAAGAAGATGACCCTTAAACTGATAAAAATTCCATTCTCAGTGCCTGTAACGGCCGCTAGTTGGCGGGATCCGCAACTTACCAAAATGATTCGCAACTGCCCGCGTTGGTGCACTCGAACAGAAGCCATTTTCTCATCGACTGACAAGCTGAATTGGAGAAATTCTTACATACAATTGTCGACGACAGATTTTCCTAGAATATGAGACCAACAATCGCTCTCAACTCGTAACAGAACGAGCGCTACTAGTCTGGATGTAAAAAGTGACTCGGAACTCCCCCATTAACTGTAACAGATATGAACAAATGAATCACTGACACACAATTTTTCTGAAAACCGCTAATCCAATACTATACATCCGGGATTTGACACCCAAGTCAAAACAGACACTGTGTCTTGTGGATATGGACATCTGCAATCAACACAATCAGATGAGATTAACTGTATGACAGCTTGACTGGCACGTAATTCGCTCAAATATGTGCATACCCTGGGCGGTCTTGAGGTCACGAACGCGATTCGGAAATCTTAGTGATATACCTTTGACTTTCGTTGTTGCCGACACGCTTTCCTTCTTGGTAATACTTTGTGAGAACAACCATGACTAGGAATGACTAAGTTGTCGCAGTTCTGCAACTATTACACTAAACTGGATGGATCCATTCTCATGGCATCAAAGTGTATACCTCATACTGTCAGATAGTGGTGTTACACCGACGGTTTAGGATGTTACACTCTCTGACAATTGCATAATGGATGGACCAGACAAGATGTTTATATCTCCTAGCATCTAGAAGGGCAGGGCATTCACCGGTGTAGATGAGAATGAAGTTGAGACCATTTTTCTCACTTTACAAGATCATTCCTAGCGGTTTTAAGTTTCTGTAGACCCTATGGGGAAGAAAGATTTTCACGTCGATCTACTCGGGTTAGTATGTTGCTTCTGTAACACTATGACGTAGGAATCGTGATAGTGTTCGCGAGTTTTCCATTGAAAACATAATTAGCTACACAGGATGTATATTCACTCGTACACAATGTTACGAGGATGTGTGTCGCTGATAAACAGTGGTTTTTAGAGAGTACGCGTGTACAGGGCTTGGCATCAAAGTTGACAGGTAATTTTAGGTGCAGGCAGGAGTTGAAGAATACTGCCATGCGATTAAACCGTTTTTCAAAGATCTAAGATAACCCCTAAAACTCAATCTGTGAGACTCAACTAGGCGGGAAAATGATTTTCCGTGAAGCTCGTTTTCATGAAACTGGTATATTGGTATGCCGATATGTCCATGAACTGACGGCTAATTTACTGTCTCTCAAAAATTATTTAAAAC
The DNA here is from genome assembly GCA_036873755.1 of Hanleya hanleyi. Lineage (NCBI taxonomy): Eukaryota > Metazoa > Mollusca > Polyplacophora > Lepidopleurida > Hanleyidae > Hanleya > Hanleya hanleyi. The sequence continues at coordinate 109,842 of JAVTVY010045673.1, read as the reverse complement.
AAAAACATACAAATTGCTTCGTTGTGTGCTAAACGCCAGGATAAATTGCCATTCCGTTCACAGCGGATGAATCATTGACATGCTTGATCGAAGCTAGCCACGAGAGGAGTTAGAAAGTTATGGTGATAAATATGTCTGCCTGTCGGAATGACCAGGTATCCCGTTTCCGGAGATAGGATGTACCTTCCACTCCACATAGATCACGCATCAGTACATTATACGGGATTACAGTGAAACATCCTCGATCGTTTGTCATGTCGAACGGTAAACAATCAACCGCATGGGCAAAACCTTTTTATCGATATAACCCTGTCGGACACACTAACACATGCCGCAGATTTAACTCGGATATAGGAAATTCAGAGTGAGATTTCGAGAATATGAGTGCCAGCACTCAACTTCTTTATTTCGACAGTTTTTACTTCCTCACCGGCCTCGAATGTGTAAGGGGATTTTCAGTTCTTGCAGTTTATAATCCGGAGTGGAATAGTCACTAGACATCCCTCCTCGGGTCGTTGTTCGTCCCGTGGTCACATTTTTCCCCAGAAAAGGATTAGGAGTACCGGTATAAAGAAGAAATCGATTAAGTTTCAATTCATAACTTAACTTAAAAAAATCCACTGTACTTATCATATGGATTGATGGTCTGCCCATTTCACCAAATATTAGATCCTCAAAACCACGAATGGTTGGAACACATTATAAAAAAAAAAGTTGTATGATACTGCTATTAAATACGAACGAGAATCTCACCAGGACTTTATTTGATAAACATATCTGTTTTCCTTTTATTGTAAAGACAACAGGGACTGTTTCATGTCCGCTTGTTTGAACAAAGTTAGGCAAATACATTCGTTACGTTTTGATGAATAAATGCACGAAGGACTGATCATGACAAATTTCGTGAAATTGCATCTGACAAATGTAAATATTCACACATGATTATACTTTCAAAAACAATCAACCGTGCAATGTTCTCGTGTGGATGTTCAACGAACCAACCTAAGCAATCAGCTGACACCAACTGGATAAAAACAGTTATGATACCACTAAATGGAGCAGAACTACTTCGATAATTTTCTAGTTTGATCATCTTTATGGGATGAAATATGCGTTTAGTCGCCAAAACATCAGGAGGTTGTTCTGGTTGTTGTGTTCCGGAAAAACAGAAAGGACTTTGTCGAGCATGGTGTCTATTTATATAACTGCAAGTCAGCTAGGTTTTCATTATCTCTTCATTGGATTTCTTGTCTGGCCGTACTTTATCGAGACATTTGTACAAACACATATTCAGTAGCATGACTACTATTCTAATGTAGACTGATAGCCTTCTCATATGAAAGTAGTCAACAGCTAAAAGCGTTTTGAGTCGGCATTTTCTCTGTCGCGAATTGTGATGTACGGTATATTGTTAAGACAACGAGCTTTCCTTCACGAAACTTGAATATGAGACTTCACAATGCCTCTGTATTTTTCGGAAACGACCAACTGGTTATATGTGTTGTAATTTATAATAACTTACCGTCATACACTATAATCTGTTCGAGATGTTATTACCCCTGGTCCATTTTTTAACCCTCCCAGGTCTGGGGGAGTGGGGCGACATTATGTCTCTTTTACCAAACTTTGTACACTATCTTCGGAATGACAAAAAACTGAGCAAGAAGTATTTCATTTCAAATCAGATTATTATTTACCAATTCATCATACAGTTTATCATATATAAAAAATGAAAAATCGACCAAGAAATGTCTTCTTGAAAAAAACGTCACTGTGACGTCATCAAAGCTTGTTATAATGGTTTACCTTTGAGGATATCTGAAGATCAATATATAAATATATCTTTATTTCCGTCTCACCGCGTACAAACACGTAACACGTGAATACGTATATACAATTTGTTATATGTGCCACTCTGTTTAGGGTTACGAGAGACCGAGTTTATATCGATACAGCCAATCAACATTAATTATATATAAGATTTCTCCACCTGTTAATATTTAATACTAGGCTTTGGTAGTTACTTCAGCTATCTGGATGCACATGTGTTATGTTGCACACATGCACATACAAAAACTGAGCTTCTTGAAACCAGTGAAAGCAAAGATCTTCATACAGGGGACGCTGACAGAACACATGCTCTTCATTCTTTGCAAAAAATGGTCCTCTCCCGGTATCCACTTATACCTGCCCGTCTCCACCTAACCGGAATTTTACCCAACATCACATATAAGAAGTGATAAGGAATCTGTAACTTTATGCCGACTTTTGATATATATTCATATATTCCCTTATTTTCTCTCATTTTTATATTTCTTTTGAGATCTAAATAATTATATGGTGTGGTAAGTTCATTCCCCTAGCCCATGGACAACGGAAACATTTAGGCTAGCCTGTGCCACAAAAAGGACGTGATTAATTCTAAGGTCCTGACATATGGGTTTTCATCTCTGTCATACTAAAATAATTCCGAAATATCGGTTGTATGACTTATAAGTGAGTGACTTATTTGAACACCTAACCATTCATTCAGCAATGGAGGTACCGGTACATAATTGTCCAGCCAGACAATCCGTACTAAAAATTGCAGATATGAGTTCTAGCCAATTAACGTCACTTTCTTAAAACATCGGTATGAATTCAAGTTGTAAGTTTTTTTAAAGTACGAGGTCAAGGTTGCAACCCTTATTATCGATGCCAAGGCCAATAACAGAGATATGCATATTAGTTGTCTTCATTTATGAAGCTGAATCAGCCTATACACGGATTGACATGTAGGCCTACCTGCCCCACCCCGAAACATTGTCACGAAAAATGGTCTTAGTTTTTCATTTTCATCAAACTTCTTGGCACAAACGGGCTATACATACGTGTACATCGGCTAGCATCCAAATGGACAGAGCATTCTCTTGTGCAGAGGCCGGTGTGGCCGGTGTGGCCGGTGGTGCGTTCAGCGATGCCACTTTCAGTCTTCGCAAAATATATAGCGCGCGGATGTGGTTTGTCAGTTGCAAGCAATCACGTGTTATACAGAGAGCAAGTGGACCAAACCATGTCTATCCTGTGAGAGAAGTGTGCAAGAGCATTCCCGGTTGTTTGCAGGATCTATAGACATCGATTTATAAGGTACTTGGGTCAGTATGTTGCTGTTGTAGCACTATCACGTAGGAGTCGTGTAAAAATTTTCCACTAGACTGGATTCTATCATGTTATTTATGGGTGTACATCGCTTGACATCCAATTAGACAGGGCATTTCCGGTCCAGACAGGGATGAAACTGAGTTGAAGTATACACCAATACGATTAAGCTGTTCTTCAATAACAAGATTATTTCCTTAATGGTATTCTTTGAGATTCCACGAAGACGGAAACAAGGTTTCTCTGGTACCTCTTCTGTGTGGCACAATAGTTCTTGCATTTTTAATTAAATTAATATTGATATGCAGATACGTCAATTAGTTGAAGGCTAATTTACAGTTTCTCTCAAAAGTTATTTCATAAACAACTTGCACAAATTGCTTTGTCCACAGCGGATGGATCAGTGACATGCTTGAATGAAGCGAACCATCACAGGGGATAGACAGTTTAGGTGATAAATATCTCTGCCTGTCGAAATGGCCAGGTATCCCGTTACGGGATAAAGGATGTCCATTCCAACCCACACAACTCATGGATCTCCGCATTATACGGGATTATAGCGGAACATCCTATCGTTTGTCGTGTCGAACGGTAACCATTCAACTTTAACGATATACATGTAACCCTGTCGGACACTAACACATGCCACAGAGATGACCCGGATATGGGAATTTCAGGGCGAAATTTCGAGAATACGGATGACAGCAATCAACTTCCATATACTTAGACACATCCACATGGATGGTTCACGAATTTCCGTTCTTGCAATGCGCATCATTGCGTTTTAGTAATTTATCATACAGTTTAACATACACAAAAAAATGAAAAATTCGAAAAATCTGACCGAAATATCGACTAAAAATGCCTTTTTTGAAAATAACGTCACTAGGGTGTCATCGAAGCGGTCATCTTAAATTATTTTTACATTTTCCGGTAGATCTTAACCCAAGAGTATGCTAATTGGCGGGGCCGTTTCTGTCTTGGGGAAAACCATTTTTTCAAAATTTTCATTTATGTATAGTTGGACGTGATGCTATAACTCGCACTCAAAAGGTCCTTTTGTGGACGAGGGCTGAATATTGAAAGCCATATTTGACGCCTATACATGTACACTAGTATATCAGCAGAAAGGCTTTGAATATATAGGTTTCAACGTGAGAATTTTACCAGATTCACATATAGTGTCGATGGAAGAAGATTCAAATGGCAAAGCCAATGCAAAGCCAACCATGACAGACGATTTAAGCAGATCTCCTTGAATTGAACCAAATATATCATCTAGTTGTCATGGTTCAACCTTGGAGATATCTGAAGATCAGCATATAGATATAACTTTATTTCCATCTCACCGCGTATAGCAACGTAAAATGTTAATACGCAAATAAAAATTGTTATATACGCCACTCCGTTGAAGGTTACAAGAGACTGAGTTAAATACTTGTACATAATTACATCAATTCAATAAAACCAATCAACACAAATTGCATGTATAGTTAAAATTTCTCCTGCAGGTAAAATTTAATACTAGGCCTTGGTAGTTACTTCGGCTATCTAGATAGTACAAAGAACATTTGTTACGTGGCAACCATACCAAGAAAATCTCTTATCAAGAAAAAAAAACTGAGCCTCCTGATACTAGTGAAAGAGATCTTCATATAGAGTGACAGAGCCCATGTTCTTCATCCTCTACAATAGTCGAGCAAATAAAACGGTATGGTCCTCTTTCGGTACCCGTGCATACCTGCCCGCCTCGATTTTCAAATGCGCGTCAACTTTTTCCTAACATCACCTATAAAACAGTGATAAGCGAACACAAAAGCATGTCTGCACAGTAGAATGTAGCAGATAAAGAAAGTTGCGTTGGATCACGGTGCCGCTGTAATATCTGCATAATTTGCTTAACTGTGTAATTTCATCCATACGTCCATTAGCTCCTATTACTCATAAACAAAATGGAATTAAAGCAGAAAGTGCGTGATGTCTCGCGAGAAGAATCATAGGAGAATTCATTTCTACCTGCGATGGCATTACTTTGCCTGTCGTCCCATTTACTCTTTCGGTTACTCGCTCTGTTGCTGTGTCTGTGGTACCACTTGCTGTGCATGTTACTCTGCCTGTCGCCCCAGTTTCTGTGCCTGTTGCCGAAAAGAAAATTCGACTGAAATGGCTCAAACGCGTCGAAACAAGTATTACCAATAGATATCCCAACATGTACTGCAAGCGACTGAAGCCAATATCAAGCGAACACCGACTAGATCCACACCTGTCTGAAGCCTGTGGGAAAGAAAAGTGAGACAGCCTTTGATGTACGAGGTCTGCGTTTGAAGGGACCAGGGAAGCCAAAGTAATTCTTTTTAATACTGCAGATTCGAGTTATCTTGTTTTTCTGATTCAGAGCATTCCTCTGAGTTCTTGAGAAAATTTCAGTTTCCGTAAATCTGTTCTTAACGGCCCTCTTTAAATTGTTTTTTGGGTATTAAGTTTTCACCAGTGACACTAATGCTCAAATTAAATATCAAAAAGATCCAATTATAATGGCATTGACAGTTCATGCACGTCTTTAGCTCAATTGATATCCGAGTATTCCAAAAGGTACGTGGTTGAGTAATGTTACTTTCAGACGGTCTTCAATTCATTAATGCAAGTTTTATTGGACAGTTTTCACAAATTAAGTTTCTGACATGTGTGTCTGCTGCTAGGAAAGAAGTTCTTGTTTCAAGCATGATTCACTTTGCATGTGTACAGTACATGTATATAACACGGTCTGTGATGACTGGGCTTGGCGAATAGAATAATAACCAGATTTTAATGCATGCCAGTGTCGACATACAATGTTGTTATAAAAATTAATCAGTTAACGAATCAATATATCGGAGGCTATGTTATCATAAGATGACGTAGGCAGTTTTTTTACACAGGACAGCAACACCAGTCACTAAGGTTTAGGTTAATAATCAAGAGTAGAATAGCAATACTCATTGAGCCTCGATGTGAGCGTGGTTCAGTCTATTGTGTTAGTAAGATTGACAGCAGATCAGGATATAACTGGCACTGAAATAAATGAATTACTGACCCATAATGATTTTAGGAAAAAGACTAACTTAACAATATAGATCGAGATCAGGTATATATGCAAATTGTTGCCAGACCGTGATAGTCAATTCACTATGTTTAACGCAATACAAAATGGCGGGAGAAAAATGATGCAGGAGTACTGACAAGAAGTCACATGACCCCAAAGACAAATGTGCTGGCTGCTTCATATCTAAATGCAACTTGAGAACCGAAAAGGATGATTGTGATGGTTTGTATCTCCGTCACGCTTTTATTGTGGATATTCATGCGGAAACCTTGAATGGAATGACCGAATGACCCCTAGCCCATGAGCTGTGCTAGATACAAATATTCAAGTGCGATGATCCAATAGCTCTATTTAATAAGTAACCTGATATAAAGCCATGAACTTTGTGATCATTATACTAAAGAAGAGAATCGGAGAAAATATTAATAGAATGTAAGTTCTTATTCAGAACACAATTCTGTGATGCCCAACGCCGAAAGTCTACGTATAACCATTGTAATATTCGGTAACTTTATGGGGCTGATATTCATACATGCCATATTTCTCTCATTCTTATTTTTTTTTTCCTTTGAGATCTCGACCCAATTATATGGTGTGGGAAGTCCATGAAACAACGGAAACATTGTGCCACGAAAAGGACATGGTTCATTCCGAGTTGCTCAGATGGGTATATAATTGACCCATATCCTCTAAAATTAATCATTCACTGACACACAATTCAGAATTGTTTAAGGCTGATCTTTATTTATAATTCCACCTTCCACCATTTCTGAACGACTGGGGGACAGTTCTAATTGTAACATTGATGGGTTTTTTTATATTGGCAGCATTTTAGCTTGTTTGCATACGCCTAAGTACAACGAACTAAATTGAAAATCGCGACCGTTAGAGGGTCCTAGTAAATTTGTACTTCTGATGTTTCACGTCCCTGTGTTCACACTTTTCTTTCTCAAAAGTTTTTCATCTCTGTCATGTTAAAATAATTTCGTAATTTCGGTGGTATGACTTATAAATCAGTGACTTATTTGAATATATAACATGCTGGAATCCAGCATAATCGACCCTGACGAAAACGAATTTCACATAGATCCCACTGCAATAAATATATATAGCTCTTCTGTTGGCCTTCTGGCGAACACCGTACACAGTCAGCAATGGAGGTACCGTTACCTAATTCTTCAGCGAGACAATCCGATATAAACATTTTTGACATTCTAATGAGTTCTAGTCAACCAACCTCAACTTCTTAAAACATCGGTATGATTTCAAGTGGTAAGTCTTTCAGTACGAGGTCAAGGCTGCAGCCCTTAATATCAGTGAAAAGGTCATGCACAGAGATAGGTATGTTATCTGACCTCATTTGTGAAGGTGTATCAGCCTTTACTCGGATTAGCATGTACCTCCCCAACACCCTAACATTATCATGAAAGAAAAGTAGTAGTTCTACGACGTTTTCAACAGACTGCATGAAACAAACAGGCTATTTATAGGTATACGGCCAGCATCCAATTGGACAGAGCTTTCTCATGTGAGGAGGCCGATGAGGACAGCTTTGCATTCCCCGAGGCGATTTTCTTCATTTGCAAAATATTTAGTGCGCGGATATGGCTTGTCAGTCATAAGTCCTCCCCAAGCAATCACATTTTATACAGAGAGCAAATGGACAAAACTGGGTCTATCCTGTGAGAGAACTGTGCAAGAGCATTCCCGGTTATTTACAGGATCTGTAGACCATGTAGGGAAGAAAGGACTCTGCATCGATCAATACGGTACTCTTGTCAGTATATTGCTCTTGTAACACTATCACGTATGAATCGTGTGAGAATTTTCCACTAGACTGGATTCTGACAAGTTATTTATGGGTGTACATCGCTTGACATCCAAGTGGACGGGGCATTTCCGGTCCAGACAGGAATGCAGCTGGGTTGATGAATACAGCAATGCGATTAAACTGTTCTTCAAATAAGTAGATTAAGTCCTTACACCGCGTTCCTTGAGATTTCACGAAGCGAGAAACAAGGTTTCTCTGATATCTCTTCTGTGTGGCACAATATTTGTGGCATTTTTAATTTAATTCATTGATATTTTAGGGTTGTCAATGAGTTGATGGCTAATTTATTCTTTCTCCCAAAAATCATTCCATAAACAACATGTACCAATTGCCTCGTGGCGTGTTAAACGCCAGGATGAATTCCCACTTCGTCCACAGCGGATGAATCAATGACATGCTTGAATGAGCGAACCATCAGAAGAGCTGGACAGTTAAGGTGATAAATATGTCTGCCTGTCGAAATGGCCAGGTATCCAGTTTCCGGAGAAAGGATGTCCATTCCAATCAATTCGACTCATGAATCTGCACATTATACGGGATTACAGCGGAACATTCTATCGTTTGTCATGTCGAACGGTAAGCATTCAGCCGTACAGGCAAAGGCTTTTAACGATATAACCATGTCGGACACTAAACACATGCCGCAGAGATGGCCCGGATATGGGAGTTTCAGGGCGAGATTTCGAGAATACGTGTGACAGCAATCAACATTCATACTCGGACACATCATCATGATTGTTTTTTATTTACTCGCCGACCTCGAATCTGTAAGGGGATAAATTTGCCGTTCTTGCAGTTTTGGAATGGTCGGTCGACATCCCCTCCTCAGGTCACGGCACGTTTCTAGTTTGCGCATCATTGCGTTGCTGTTGGTCACCACTTCTTCCAAAAACGAATGGACAGCTAGTATAAAGAAGAAAAAGATTAAGTTTTAATATACCACTGGCGACAAAATTCGACTAAACTATCAGGCGAATACACTTGATGGTGCACTCCACTTTACCGAAAATTAGATCCCAAAACACAGAAAATTACTGAACTGCCATGATACAGCTATCATGTGACTGAATGCGACCGAGACTCTCATTTGTTCAACGTATCTCGTAAAGTTATAACGTGAATACATTAGGGACAGTTTTATGTTAGTTTGTTTGAAAAAAAAATAGTGTCAAACACCTCCATACAGATCTATAGCTCAAAAGATTCATCATGATTATAGAAATATACAAAATTCTTAGCTAAACTTCGCGTACACATATTTAATGCACAAGTATTCTAGAAACTTCTAGTGAATTTGCGAATTGTCAATAGCATATGCGTTTGCATGAATGTCGGAATGTTGAATGGCGTACATCATATATAACTGCGACAAATAAGCGTAGAATGGATGACATAGAACGGATGAGGTTTTGACGTACTAAACTGCTTACTCTACGCCAAAGAGGCCCGATCAACGTCACAAATGATGACGGCGAAATAAGTACAAATTAGACCAACGTTACACCACAACTCTTATTGCGGCTTGGGTCATTAATGGAGAACTTAACCTGGTTCTGAATAATTATCAGTATTCCTATTGCAAATGCCACAATACAAGAAGAACATAAAAAAAGATATTTTGAGGAATAAAACAAATATGAAAGATTTGTTACTCGCCACGCCGTGCCGTGATAATTATAGACACATTAAAAAATAAGGCACCTAAATTTCCAATGGCTCATCCATGGATTTCTTGCCCGACTATACTATGGCCTTACATTATGAGCAATAATATACCCAGGGGCTTATTGTATACATGAACTAATACTTCTTAGTTGGATCGGGCTCGTGATTGGTTGATAAATGAAGACCGGTCAGATAGTCGTCACATTTGACGCCTATGCATTAGCAGAGACCCGAGAAACTCTTTGAATATATCGAAGGAGAGGGCAACATATCAGAAATACCGATGTCATGTCACGTACGTTGGCCCATTTGAGTGTTTGGGATGTACTATTTCACACAAATTGATATTACAATCACTTCACCAACCGAGAGATTTCATTGCAAATTGTGAATTTGGAGCATTGATTTCAAAATAAATCTGAGACAGCTTAGTTACTGGGGACACAAATACACCTCAAAGTAGTGCCATACAAATTTACTTTCTGAACTGGTAAAAAATCGCGGAAATGATCGACCAGTCATAGGTCGAGGCCTGGATGGAGTGAGGCCACGTTGGTCACGCCGGGTAAATAAACAACAGGAGTTCAGAAAAACACATGAGTCTCCAGATCTACTGAGATGCCAACGACTCTTCCTGCGCTTGCGATGATTCAGTTTCAGATTGGAATATATGTCTCCTGAGTATCCCGTGGTAACAGACACTTTGTCGAGAAATCTGTTTTCAAAATTGCAAAACACACAGGAGAAAATTAAAGAGGGTTCATGTTCATTGACTGTTGGCCGAAAGAGAGAGACACGATTTTTTATGAAACAAACTATGTGATAAAACCGTTGTGGTGCAAAGACAGGATTGTGCATCAGAATGCGAATCGAACCGTGGAAATTATTTACGACCATTATAAAGTCATAGGGAAAACCATCATGCGCTTCCAGACAACATTACGGTGGTCCAAAGTTTCAACGTGAGAATTTTACCAGATTCAGATATAGTTTCGATAGAAGAACACTCGTATGGCAAAGCCAATGCCGCAACAACCATGACAGACCATTTAAGCAGATTTCCTTGAACTGAACCAAATATATAATCTTGTTGTCATGGTTCAACCTTGGAGATATCTGAAGATCAGCATATATATATATACATATATATCTTTATTTTCATCTCACCACGTTTAACAACGTAAAATGTTAATACGCAAATAAAAATTGTTATACATGCCACTCTGTTGAGGGTTACAAGAAACGGAGTTAAGTATTGTACATAATTACATCAATTCAATAAAACCAATCAACACTAATTGCATGTATAGTTAAAATTTCTCCTGCAGGTAAAATTTAATACTAGGCCTTGGTAGTTACTTCGGCTATCTGGATAGTACAAAGCACATTTGTTACTTTGCGCCCATACCAAGAAAATCTCTATCCAAAAAAAAACTGCGCCTCCTGATACTAGTGAAAGAGATCTTAATACAGAGGACATTGACAAAGCCCATGTTCTCCATTCTCCACAATAGTCGAGCAAATAGAACGGTACGGTCCTCTTTCGGTACCCGTTCATATCTGCCCGTCTCGATTTTCAAATGCGCGCCAACTTTTTTCTAACATCACCTATAAAACAGTGATAGGCGGACGCAAAAGCATGTCTGCACAATAGAGTGTAGCAGATAAACAAAGTTGCGTTGGATCACGGTGCCGCTGTAATATCTGCAGAATTTGCTTAACTGTGCAATTTCATCCATACGTCCATTAGTTCCTATTACTCATAAACAAAATGGAATTAAAGCAGAAAGTGCGTGATGTCTCGCGAGAAGAATCATAGGAGAATTCATTTCTACTTGCGATGGCATTACTTTGCCTGTCGTCCCATTTACTCTTTCGGTTACTCGCTCTGTTGCTGTGTCTGTGGTACCACTTACTGTGCATGTTACTCTGCTTGTCGCCCCAGTTACTGTACCTGTTGCCGAAAAGAAAATTCGACTGAAATGGCTCAAACGCGTCGAAACACCCGTGTTACCGTCCGATGTCACAACCTGTACTGAGAACTACTGATTGCAATATATCAAACCAACACCAACTAGATCCACACTTATCTGAAACTTAAGGGGAAGAAGAGTAAGACATCCTTTGATATACTAGGTCTACGTTTAAAGGGGTGAGGGAAGCGTAAATAATTCTTTTTAATACAGCCGTTTCTCCGATTCAGAGCATTCTCTTGAATTATTGCGAATTGAGAACATGTAATTTTAGATAAATCTGTTCTTGACATCCATCTTTAAATTGTTTCTTGGATGTTAAGTTTAACAAGTGACACTAATGCTCAAATTATTGCAAAAATATTCAATTATAATGGAATTGACAGTTCATGCACTTCTTTAGGTCAATTAGACATTTTTTTCACAAATTCAGTTTCTGACATGAGTGTCTGATGCTAGGATAGAAATTCATGTTTCACGCATGAATTACTTTGCCGGTGTACAGTCTTTTACACGGTCTGTGATGACTAGGCTTGGCGACTAGAATAATAACCAGAGTGACAATTGGTTAATTCTACCAACAACAATGCTGTTACAATAATTGGTCAGTTCACGAATCGATATATCGCAGGCTATGTAATCACAAAATGGCATATAGCGCATTAAATAAGGCTGTTTTTTGGCAGAGAACTGCAGCATCAGCCACTGACGGTGTAGTTTATTAATCAAGACGGAGGTTAATAGCAATCCTCATTGTGCCTAAATGTGAGTGTGGTACAATCTATGGTGTTAGAAGATTGACAGCGGATCAGGATACAACTGACGCTCAAATTAATGAATCACTGACACATGTTTAAGAAAAAACTAACTTAAAAATAGAGAGCTAAATCAGGCATACATGGAAATTGTTGACAGACCATGATTGTCAATTCACTATGTTTAACGCAACACAAGATGGCAGTTGAAAAAGATGCCGAAATACTGGCGAGAAGTCATATGACCCCGCAATCCAATATTTTAACTGCTTCATATTTAAATGCATCTCAAGAACCGAATAAGGATTATTGTGATGGTTTTATTTGTGATTGTTCATGTAGACACTTTGAATGGAATGACCAAATGAACCCTAGCCCATGAGCTGTGTTAGATACAAATATTCAAGCGTGATGATCTAATAGCTCTATCAAGTAATCTGATAGAAGTAATGAACTTTGTGATCATTAGACTAAAGAAACGGCCCAAGCGGAGACAATATTAGTGGATGTAAGTTATTCTGAACACAATTCAGTGATGCCCAACGCCGAAAGTCTACGCAAAACCATTCCATGTATATGCTTTTGCGTATCGGAAGAAAAATATTCTGTAACTTTGTGCAGAATTTTGAGACTCATATTCATATATTCCATTTTTTTCTCTCGTTTTCATATTTCCTTTCAGATGTCGACCAAATATGTGGTGTGGTAAAGTTTCACCCACATAGCCCATCGGACAACGGAAATAAACAGGACGTAGTTCATTCTGAGGTGCGGATGACATATGGTTGAAGATTGACAGCAGATGGTTATATAATTGACACATATTCTCTAAAATAAATCATCCACCGACACACAATTGATAATTGTGTCGAATTTCAAGGCTGATGTTTATTTATAATTCCACCTTTTTACCTTTCACCATCTCTTTCACAATCCGAACTAAAAATTTCTAAATTTCTGACATTCTAGTGAGTTCTAGCCAATCAACGTCAACTTCTTATAACATTGGTATGAGTTCAAGTTGTAAGTTTTTCAGTACGAGGTTAATGCAACCCTTAATATCGATGAAAAGACCACGAGCAGGGTTAGGCATGTTATTTGACTTCATTTGTGAAGGTGTATCAGCCTATAGTCGGATTAGCATGTACCTGTCCCACCCCCTAACATTATCGCGAAAGAATAGTCGGCCAGCACCCACATGGACAGATCTTTCTCTTGTGTCTTGTGAAGAGGCCGGTGGGGATAGCTTTACGTTCCCCGAAGCCATTTTCCTCATTTGCAAAATATTTAGTGCGCGGATATGGCTTGTCAGTTATAAATCCTCCCCAAGCAATCACATTTTATACAGAGAGCAAGTGGACAAAACTGGGTCTATCCTGTGAGAGAACTGTGCAAGAGCATTCCCGGTTATTTACAGGATCTGTAGACCATGTAGGGAAGAAAGGACTCTACATCGATCTATACGGTACTCTTGTCAGTATATTGCTCTTGTAACACTATTACGTATGAATCGTGTGAGAATTTTCCACTAGACTGGATTCTGACAAGTTATTTATGGGTGTACATCGCTTGACATCCAAGTGGACGGGGCATTTCCGGTTCAGACAGGAATGAAGCTGGGTTGATGAATACAGTAATGCGATTAAACTGTTCTTCAAATAACTAGATTAAGTCCTTATACCGCATTCCTTGAGATTTCACGAAGCGGGAAACAAGGTTTCTCTGGTATCTATTCTGTGTGGTACAATATTTCTTCCATTTTTAATTTAATTCATTGATATTTTAGGGTTGTCAATGAGTTGATGGCTAATTTATTCTTTCTCCCAAAAATCATTTCAAAAACAACATGTACAAATTGCTTCGTAGCGTGTTAAACGCCAGGATGAATTCCCACTTCGTCCACAGCGGATGAATCAGTGACATGCTTGAATGAGCGAACCATCAGATGAGCTGGACAGTTAAGGTGATAAATATGTCTGCCTGTCGAAATGGCCAGGTATCCAGTTTCCGGAGAAAGGATGTCCATTCCAATCAATACGACTCATGAATCTGCACATTATACGGGATTACAGCGGAACATTCTATCGTTTGTCATGTCGAACGGTAAACATTCAGCCGTACAGGCAAAGGCTTTTAACGACCCGGATATGGGAATTTCAGGGAGAGATTTCGAGAATACGTGTGACAGCAATCAACATCCACTCTTGGACACATCATCATGGTTGGTTTTTATTTACTCGCCGACTGTGGCTGTGAGGTGTTAGCATATAAGCGTGATTGGTTGATAAGTGGAGACCGGTCTGCTAGTTGGAAAACAGGTGATAAATTCGTAATTGATATTTAAAAATGTCACCCGAGTCTCTATTTTCAAAGTTCTGCGGATATTTCTTTCACTTCTTTTCCGGGGAGCCTTCTGTGAGGACTTGTTCAAGGATGGCCGTGCCCCTGAGAACGCGTGTTTATCCAATATTTTCTGTTGAACAATATGGTTCCATGCCGTGCCAGCGATAACAAATAATCAGGGTTTAATTATGGTATGATATGGTGAATGATGTGATGTGAAGCAAAATGGTTTTTGCCAACTTTTCATCGCGGAAAAAATTTTTTTGGAAAAAAATATGACAAAAACATCACTTTCCTGGTACCCCACGTGGCCGCCATTTTGAATTTACCCATGGTCCTCTGCTCGGGGGGTTATGCAAATAGGCACAAAATGATCCCAATATGATAAACTATAAAGTCAAGGAGTTTCAGCTCTCCATTTTTTGTCGTTTCGGAGATAGCACAGAAAGTTTGGTAGGGGGGCCATTTCGCCCCCCTCCACCCCTCCCCCCCCCCAAGGCTAGATAGGTTTAACAGTTGAAATCCATGTCGTTTTAGGACTACTACTTTTGAAGACACTTAAATAAGAAACTTCATAAAGCATGCGTAATATTCGGCTATCGTAACCTGGGTTGCTTTATAAAAGTTCGCCACCATACAGTGTTACCCATTCCCTTGAGATGTTATTATATCTAGTCCATTACTTGAACTGCATCAGAAATCCAAAAACGCGGAGCTATTGTTGACATAAACAATACGTCTGTCGTTGTGATTTCTTGCCTGAGTGTATTTTGCGGGATTAGCAGAGATGTCAGTAACTCATCGAATATATCGGGAGACCGGGCAATATATCATACATGTGGATGTCATGTTACACACTCTGCCCCATTTGAGAGGATGGGCAATCTTATTTCACTAATATTGATATAACAAACTCTTAAACAATTGAGCGATTTCTTCAAGAATTATGAATGTGGAACAATGATAGCAAAACAAATCTGAGATCGTCTCGTTATTGGGGATTTCATAAAAATCACCACTCAAAGCCGATCTTCGTTTGTGTACGGCCATTCAAATTTGGAAGTTTGGACTATCATGTTGTATGTTATCATAGTTTCAGTGGCCGGTTCTGTTACGGCTGCAAGTTAGGTCAACATAGACATGTTCCTGTTTTATCAGTAACTGTCAAATCATATTTAAATAGTTGGGATATATTGAGTTCCCTAACTAATTCATTTCGCGCATTAGCTCCATTCCTAAGATAGAAGCGCAAAAATTAGGAGTGCCCCGTCCTAAAGACAGATTCATCGCCAGTAGCTGTACCTAATGCACCCACTTTGAGATCGTCTGTAACATGTGTAGGGTAAACCAAAATCCCAGTTGCGCTCTGAGAGTTGTATGCATCTACATGAAGAGGTTGCCCATTTTCATGGATCGCTGACATACAATGATGATATCAGTACTTGCTGGGTTATTGACTACACGGCTGAATAAAGTTGCAGTGACGTAATGACGGTATATATACATTCATGTAATATTTTCCCACTACCATGAGTATAATGAGTAACTTGATATTTTTCGTTGCCTGATATACTGGTTCATTGAGTGTGGAGCAGTGAAGGAACAAATATCTTTGCATTATTTGGCCCAGTATCAGGCCAAAAGTTGTCAGAGCAAATGTCAACAGTAGTGTTCCAGAAGAATGATAGAGAACGTCTGTCGGTCGTGTTCTGTTGGCGAGTCTTTATGAACGCAAATACTCACAAATCGAGATGGAAAGTATGACTAGTGTTTTGGGCATGTGAATAATCCCAGATGTATCCTGCTGGGTTGGGATCGTTGTTCTCTAATTGGCAAAAAGCCACCGGCCCCGATGATCCTTTCGCAGCCTCCCGATCAACTGAGCTGCGTTTGCGTTTGCGATGATTCCGTTTCACGCTGGAATGGGCATCTCGTGGTAGCGGACGCTTTGTCGAGAAATCGATTGTCTACCTCTTCTAAAGATATAGGAAACTTAGCGAATAATTCTCGAAGAAAGTGACTCCTCCACATCTTCCACTGAATAGGAGCGGATTCACTGTCCGTTGACCCAGAGAGAGCCTTGACACCACTACGCTTACGTGAAACGAACCATCTTTGTCATATGCACAGTTGTGGAACCAGGACAAGATTGTGATTTCTGTCAGAATGCGGAACAAAATCGTGGCCTATGGGAGAGCGACGGTATAGTGAGCCAGGGTTTGAAAGTGTGAATTTCACCAGATTCACAAACAATTTTGATTATGGGAGATGCACATGCCAACGCATATGTCGAAAGATTTGAGCAAATTTGTTGGAACTGAAAAAAAATATCATTTTGTTGTATTTGCTCACCATTTGAAATATCTGGATATTACACATCTGTCGAACATCATGTACCATACAGTAATATGCAAACCCCAAACCATGTCTGCACATTGGGGTGTCCCAGATAAACACAGAGTCGCGTCGGATAATGAAAACACTTATTTGAGCCTGTACTTTTTCTTGTTCTTACCTTAGCCCTGAATCGGGAAAAAATGTTGGTGCCAACTTTCCTTTCGAATTTTTGCTGATAATTTGAGTATTTTTAATCCTATTTTTAGGTGCCCCCCCCCCTAGTGAACTTTTTTCTGCTGCTCCGAAACGACAAAATCGAGGGAGCTGAAACTTGGTGACTAGTAAGCTTATCTTATTGGGGTCATTTTGAGCCTATTTTCATATACCCCGAGCAGAGGATCATGGGTAAATTCAAAATGGCGGCTATGTGGTATCCGCGAAAGTCGTGTTTTTCAATCTTTTCGCTCCATTTTTTCTTCTATAAGGCCTTGAAAGTATTTTATTTATGCAAAACTAATTATTCTATATTTTATTTGATTTTTTTTCGAGAGAAAAATCGGAAAAATGAAAATTTCGAAAAATCCACCCCAAAAGGCCGAAAAATGGCTTCCGAGAAGATGACGTCACTGTCACGTCATCATGGCGGCCATCTTGGATATTTTTACATTTCCCGGTAGAGCTTGAACCAAAGATACTGTGTGGTAAGTTTCCGCGCTCTAGCCTTAGTGGTAGAGAAAGTATGTAGGGGGGGGGCACTTTCCGCCCCCCCCCCCAGGCTGCGATACATCCCAAATCGTCCAGATCAGATAGGGTTAAAGGTTATACAAAATGGTCTCAAAATCTGCTACTTTTTTGTGCTAAATTGTTGTAGAGGTGATTATATAGACTTGTTTTACATTTTTGTATGTTTTCAAACTGCCCAAGGTTGGAAATAGCAGCAGTAAAGTGCGACAATTTCACGCCCCTTTCAAAACGGCGAAAGCTGTGATCGCTTGACCTGTGACGTCACAACCTGATTACGATCTCGGCCAAATGCCTGTTGTGACGTCAGAAAGTCAGCGACATCACGCTAGAACTCCCACAGTTGGGTAAATCTTTCGTAACAACGCCCGACGTCATAGACTATGACGTTTACGGCGCAATCGTAATCAGGTTGTGATGTCATGCACCGGAGGTCATGGCTCCAATACGTTTTCTCCCACATGTGTGCTATTCGTGTGCTAAAACCCACTTCGACGACATTATTCAAGTAAAAAATACTAATTTGTTGTTTGGAACACTACCGGGTATGTTTTAATGCAAAGCAATATAGAGTCATTTGGTATATATTGGGGTCATTTTGGGTCTAATTGCATAACCACCTGAACAGAAAATCATGAGTAAATTCAAAATAGGACCTGTGGGGTACCTGAAAGTGATAATTTCGTCAGCTTTCTTCAAAATTCCTGATTTTCTGCGAGAAAAAGTTGACAAAAACTATTTTATTTCACATCAGAGTATCATTTACTAATTTATCATACAGTTTATTCGAAGAAGTCACTTAAATAAATGAATTCTGACAGAAAAATCGACCCAAAAATGCCTTTTTTTGAAAATGACGTTACAGTGACGTCATCAAAGAGACCATCTTGTATATTTTACATTTTTTAGAGCTTGACCCAAGAATATAGGGTGCACTCCAAAGATTGTTCCGTTCGGCAAGGAATAGATCATGTGTCCGCTTTTCGGCCACCAATTGTCGTAAAATCTTCAACCCAAATCACATATATGTATATATTTTCTGAAATAGCATGACTGAACTATTATTTTAAAACACAGCACTGATATGTTATAGGAAAATGAATCTCGAACCTTCCCCTCCAAGCTTACCCCATTTTCCCTAGAAAACTCCTCAAAATGTAAAAAATGGTAAATTCGGCTCAATTTCCAGAAAAATGTGTAAGAGCGATTTCAATTAAACTTCTTTCTCATGTTCCCAGGTCTGGTACCAACTTAAAAAGGCGAAAAAAGTGGGGTCAATCTTTTCGTTTTTTGTCCGATTTTCTCTCCGTAAATGAGTTCTGATTTTTAGGCACACCCAAGGGGCATAACTGAGGCAGGACAAAATTTACTCCATGACCTCGATCACTGTGTAGACGAAGCCAGTCATTGACCTTTATATGCTCGTTTGCAGCGTTGATAATGCTGAACAGGATGGCATTATAGATATAACTATTAAGAAGGCAAGAAGAATTATGATGTAGCAGAACACGGACCGTCCATCGTATTATGAAATTAGACTGGGGCCGTTGCTACGAAACTATAGAGAGCCACCAAGTTTCAGCCTCAGCTAAAGGGGTAAGAAAAATATTTAGGGGAACCGAAATGGTTCCTCCCCAGGTCAGGACAGATCCCAAAAAGCCCAAGCCAGATAGGGTTAATCATACATTTTGGCAATGATTTCAGGTATATGCTGGGCATATTTCAATCTGCTTACGGAGAGAAAGAGCGGGTATAATGGGCATTATTATCCCACACGCAAATTTGTATTCAATATCGGGAGAGTGATCGGTATATTGATTGGCTGGTCGTATAAACCCATACCCACCGAGTGATGTCTTGCTACTCGGAGTAAAAACATCTCGGTGCAATTGAGAATGGCACCCTCGCTTCGAAATTTCAGCTGACCATATCCCTATATTATAGAATAACTTTCGTCGCCTCTTCAAAATGTAATGTAATAAAGTCATAGTGTATCATTCTCACTGAAGGTTCCGACATACAAATCGCCAAAAACGGTACCATTTGTCTCAAAAGTAAAAGTCGGTTTCTGACCGAAAGCAGATCGAAATGGATGGAAGTTGATTGTGTTCTGGTTCCTCTCTCGCAGTGCAGAAACAAAATGCGGACAGTTTCGTAACCGAAATGATCCACTGATTTTTTTTGCATTATTCCGTTGGTTCTAAATGATAGACCGTCTTTCAATATTTTTGCTATAAGATAAAACGCTCGAGGAAATAGTATAAGGGAGGGTCGGAATTTTCTGTAGTCCGGGGGCAAACCTGAATAAGTAATAATATCCATTTTACAACACGTACCGTGTGATTACGGTTACAACATATTTTCCAGGAAAAAAGGCCCACACGCTACCTTGTCTTGAATTGTGTAGAAATCCCCATCCGCTGGCTATCATTACAGGAAATCTCGGCGGTAATGTAAAATGTGATGAATAGTTCACCCGGACCTCGTCTGGGGCTTTCAATCGCCCACGATGATTTTAGCATTCTATTCTGATCACACATTCGTGTGGTCTTAAATTAAGATTCCGGTTTCTTCCTCCACATACGCATTGACATTGTCGCGTCGGGGCGATATATTATCTAGTTCCGAGGATACATTTGTTGTGGACACGTCAGAGTGCATATTCACTATTTGTCTAATGTTGGTAATATAAGATGGCGAGATATGTACAAGGTGGGAAAATTTGACGACGTCTGGCGACTAAAAAATAATCATGTGACACCACAGGAAAGCCTCTCTCGGCATCTCACATTCAGACTAGAACACGGAGGATTCTAGGACGTAACCTTAGTATCTCAACCACACATTTATTGCAGTTGTTCATGTGAAACCATGAAGTGTCCACACGGCCCCTAACCCGTGCTTAGATAAAATTAGATAAGGTAGATCGGGAGTGATAGATCAAGGTCCACAATCCATCCATCTGAACATCGTACTAGTTGTTAATGTCTTCATATACTCTCTTGAGGGTCTGTGTTTCTCTCGTATCAAGATTCTCCATAGGAGGCGTTCAAGTGTTCAACCAGCTCTCATTGGGAATTCTTAGCATCTCCATTGTTGACAAAAGGGTGATGATGTGATACGGCCAGCAGCCTGGGTTGACCGCCGCTCTCTAAACCCGAAGACTTCATTGCATCAGTAGGAGATGTATGCGCTTGTTTGTTGATTTTTTAACGCAGAAATCGCCCAAAATTGCACGCACAAACGAGTATGCTTCATATTATTCTATCGTTCTGTGAAAACTTAGTTTCATGAAATTAATTTATATTTAGCTATATTAAATATGCTAAACATCTTAATTTATCAATTCTTAGTGTATTACACGAAGAACTTCCCATCATAACAAATCTATGATTACGTTATTTAAAGCGATACTGTAACCAGAGCACTCGCTTCACTAAGACTCCTGCTGGAGAGGCCTTGGCATCCAGGAAAGATGTTTGGGTACAAAATTCATTGGTGGACGAAAGTAGCGGTTAATCAATGGCGCAAAATGGGAAGTAATCCAGGTAGGCTTATTAAGTCGATTAACTTGGAGTGGGCAAGGTGTTTTATTGTAGAGTCAACGCTGGTAATATTTCTTTCCCGTAAACAGTTCTTCAGTTAATTTTCGAGTTAATTTTCTCTGTTGGGAGCAGTGTTCTGCGTTCGTGAAAACATTCATTGTTTCGAAATAGTTTTCCGTACACATGTCTTAATGACCGCAAACTCTAAATTGTTTGCTGGATCTTCATGTCTCATCGGTGACGGCCATGCTCAACTTAAATGTCAAACAAGATGCAATTATAATGGCATCGACAGCCCATGAACGTCTCCAGTTTATATAATGACCGGGTATTCTAAAGTTTAAGTGTTTCAGTAAAGTTCAAGTCAAAGAGTTTCGTAAAATCACGGAAGAGTGAAGCACAAGTGTTATAAAAGGTTTATGTCAACTTCGAAAATAAATTAGCGTTTACCAGACGTGCTAAAGAGCACTTTTCGTGGTATTTCAAAGTATATCCGTAAATGCCAGTTTGAATATTAACGAAGGAGTTGAAGCAAACCAAGTTCGCAGTATCACCCTGGGAATATCTGAATTTCATAAAATTGATAATTGGGTGTGAATAAATCAGCTCCTCCTCGGCCGTCATATGATGAGTTTTTGTTCCCCTAGGTATAAAAAAAACTAAGCAAACAAATTAACATTTTGAACCCTCTATGAAAATGCACAAAGTGTTGTGCTCTGACTGAAAGAAGTGCACGAGATAGTGTGATATTACCAAACTACTCAAACAAAACGCTGTACGGCATAATGCTGCTTTGTATTATTGGACAAATATTCACCTAATTGCAACGAGAAAAAAAATATTGTGATCGATGATGTTTTCTCGCGAAATCAAACTGTACGAGTATTTACATAAGTTTGGAGTCGAATACAGTAGCCTTCATTGGATAAGATGAAGACTCATTTGTTGAGACCTTCGCTTCCAGGGAAGACGTTTGAGTACAAATTCATTATTGACTGGGGGATGGAAGCAGAGGTTAATCAGTGTCACAAAATGGGAGATAACCCAGGTAGGCTTAGAGAGTCCATTAACTCTAACGGATGATTTATTGCGTAATGATACAAGTCTGCGATCGGTAGACGATTCCGATCGAGATTTCATTCTCGGCGATTGGAATAAATATATGACTGATATCGCATAAATGGGCAGAGAGACACTGTAATTAGGAAACCCTGGCAAAGGATATTGCTGCTTCAAGTCCACTATCGTTATACAGTACACTTGTCATCATTCTTAACTGGGCAGGGAAAGACGATCATATCTGGCGGCTTATTTCTACCATATTTACATCAACTGATATTCATTTAATTTTAGAAAGAAAGGCAATAGTTCGATGACATTACAATTTGATATCGTATGACTAAGATCAGACTGGGAAAATGATAATTTGATTGGGTCTTATAAGAAATGTCTGGCCGGGCAGTAACTACATATTTGCAATGAATCTTTTATAGACAACTGAAAATACACAATCCCATTATCCTAAATTGAACGTATAAATCTGATCAATTTCAACCTTATTTCTCCTCTGTCTCCTTTGTACATGACCCATGTGCTCTCTGAAACTCGATATCACACCACCATGCAACAGATAACAAGTAGTTCCCGGCTTCGAACGACTTGTCACAGCCATGCACGAGAAATTCTCCATGATGAAGCAGTATATTGCTAATTAACTTGCTGGGGTTCATGAGATTATCGAGTAATTCGAGCACGAATAAGAATACCATTGAAACAAAATGCAAATATTACTACGCGTTCAGCTAACGTTCACCAGTTCAACATATTCAATGATAAGGTAGGCAACTTTCCAGAAGTGTACTGTCATTATATGTTGTAGGCTCTCAATACACGTAATTTTAAGGAAACAATTGTGTTAACGCCATCTTCGCACCAGAATTGTGTTGAAAATAACACAAATTATGTGAGAACTCAACACGACCTTGTGTTGAGGCCATTTTAGCACAAAACTGTGTTAAAACAAAAAGCAGTGCGTATCGTCTACGTAGACATTTGGAGAATAATATCAGGAGAAGCCAATAATCTGTCTTTAAATTTTCCACTCGATTGGTGGTTAATTGATGAATAAAAAAGCAAAAGTTGGAAAAAGTGGTATGGTATTGGTGAAATATATACACGATAAATGCAGATGTCTGTGTCCTGAACAAATATAAATATTTTACCAACCCTCTCAATAACATACCAAGCAATTATGTCAATAACTAACATAGGGAGATCGCGTGCTCTTTCTATACTACTCATCGCACACTACTCATCGCGCATGCGCAGTCGACCCATTCTACTGTAGGGTGCAAGCCCGGCCCATGGAATCTCAGGTAGTGAAAACTCCCCACCCTATCCCGCGCCACACCTATGCGACCCACTGTGCAGTGAGTAAAGCGGAGTACGAGGAGGAGGAGAAGGAGTAGGACACGCCACGGGTTATACTAGGTAGATATGATACACCGTGACATTATATTCAATCATTTTGAGTATATTGATTGGCGTCGGATCCGACATTCAATATTCAGCTGTCGTTCACAAAAGAATGACTGTGTCAATAATAGAAAGATATCCATATCTTTCCGAGCAGAGGACCATGTGTAAATTCAAAAGTGCAGTCATGAGAGGTGTGACTCAAAAATTGCTTTTTTTCGTTTTTCTTTTTATCCATAGATAACCATTTCTTTTGCCGAAAATAAAATTGCGTGAATACGTCAGCAAAAATCGACCAAAACTGTATTTAAAGAATATGACGTCATTGTGACGTCATAAGCTACCATATTGAATTTCGTTTACACATGTTCTGGTAGAGTTTGACAACAGAATTCATTGTTAGCCAAATCGTCACGACTAGAAGCCTACATATTCGGCAAGATGTTCATTTCATTTGCAAAGTAGGCTGATATTAGGCATTATTTCAATAATATCACACCTGGTATATAATTTCTAGGAGATTGAAATTTCTCTTTCTTCATCGAATTTCTCCCATGAAATTTTGTGCAAGATTTATTATTGTTATACGCATTAAAAAAACACCTCACCATTGCATGAGAACTATGCACATGCGCACATTTGGTGAGAATGGAATGGGGGGTCTCGGATTAATAACATATTAATTGGGAAATTGAAAATGAATTACACTTAAAACAAAAACATTTATATAACACAAACATCACTCAGCCTTATCTGTAGAAAATTGAAAAATGGGGGTTATTTGGCCTGTTCGGTCTTCAGTGCAAAGGAATGTAGATTTTGTGATATTGCTTATTGATTTCGTATTATTTTTTATTGAATGAATTTCCATGTCCAAACATTTCACCATTTGGGAACAAAAATTTGTAATGAACACACATTTATTTAATACACCAAATATCAGAGTATTCGTACTAAATCCAATTTTGCTCCCTATTTAGCAGTTTAAAATCTGCGATGTACATGAAAAATACCGATGTACATGAACTACCGGTAGTTTTCACGGGATGCAGGTCTTAATTATTCATGAAAAACATTTTACGTCGACCTGAGGTAAGGTGCAACAAATCTATGGGTAACTCTGCATACTGACCTTTTTTATTTATACATGTGTATGGATGTCAAACAAATGCAATATTTTAGTTATTTTCGATGATTTCATTTTCGATTATCTTCGAGATCAATCTGTCACGAAAACCACATATTAGAAAACATGTTGTTTTTCTTATTTTCACAAGCCCTTGGCTTCTCTTGGAAAGTATGTATCCACGTTTCTTGCTCAAGAAGTTGAATTTCAGTTTTATACAACTTTCAAAGAACTTTTCCGTTTGAAGTAAAACCTCTCAGAGAGAGAGAGAGAGAGAGAGAGAGAGTATTCGTATCATGTTAGTGAGTTACGTCGTCTAAAATAGTACAACCGGTAGACTACAGACAATGCTACATGTATATTGTTTCAACACTTCGCAGGTCTGTTGCAACTTGTCCCTGGTTTCCACCGACAATGGAACTGGTTAGCCTTATGTATGCGTCAGATCCAACAGTCGTTATACACTCTTTAAAAAAAGTTGAGTGAAATTTCATTCAACTAAGAGTGGAAATTGATTCCACTTAATACTTGAGTGAGATTTTCACTCAACTTGAGTTACTTTTCACTCAACTTGATTTAAATGCACTCCGCTTGAGTGACATTCACTCAAGCATAAGAGTGGAAATTGATCCAACTCAAGTTGAGTGAACTTGAGTGGTTTTAACTCAAGTTGAGTGAAAAGTAACTCAAGCCGTGTGAAAAGTAACTCAAATTTGAGTGAACAGGTACATTTTACTTAAACTTGAGTGGAACAGTTCCCTCAAGTCTATTTAGAGAGCAGCCAGGGTCGGTAAACACATTCCACGTCAATTAGTACAGGTTAGACGGAAAGCATGGAGTAATCAGTGTGCATTATCCGAATAGTTTATCTGCTGTACCCTCCCTATGCAGAGCTACGATATTCTGTTGAAGCTGGCGCTGCATTGTTCGCCCCGACACACTATTGTGACAAGTCACCGCAACACAATACTGAGCGAATCAAATTGATGGTTAAACAGGTTAGAGAGAACTCTCTAGAATGGAGGTAAAAAAATCGTTTTCCTTACTAACTATTGACTTATTCATCATAACGCACCAAAATCTTACGGCGATTTACCTTATAAATTGTTGCATGGTTTTCCAAAGAAAGTGTGCATAATCTACTCGTTAATAGAGAACAAAATATGTTGTCTATTCTTATGCAAACTAGATGGACGACAATTTGTTTTTTCGATACCATCCGATGCGGATATATATGTCCATGGTCGCGAATGGCGGATATGTTTTACTTCGATATATTATTGCATTTACTGCACAAAAATAGCTTTCTTTACCTCCATTTGAGAGAGGTGGTACGCTCGACAGATAGTCGAACAAGCCGCAACCTCAAAGGGCTGATTGTCAGTACACTGACTCGCTTGGCCTGTTGTGAAGTAAATTATCCGAAATTGAAGGTATTGGAGAGAGAGAGAGAATTAATGTTTAATGTCGCGTTCAGCAATATTTCAGCTATATAGCGACGATCAAACAAAATTCTAAGTACTCAAGTCACTCACTCAGCAGTCCAATGCATTAAAGCACACACACATTAAAACTTATGTAACAGCCCGATCAGGTGTGTCGTTTGGATTGGATAGCTGATGTCATATATCATATTTAGGGTCAAATACTACAGAGCTATAAAGTGCGCTAGAACATCCTAGATCTGCGTAGTGAGAGTACCTTTGTTGCAACGGTGGCAGCATTGCTTCCCGTATTACTTATCCGTGATCGTCGGATGGAACATTTAGGACGTTTAGACGAGCGGCCGGGACCCTGTTTTGGGGAATAAAATGCCCCCCCCCCCCCCCGGTACACAGAGGCAAACTATATATCATTTGAAGGCTTAGAGTCCCTTCTTTCAGATGAGGTAGGATGTGGTGGTGAAAACCATTGCTGTATGCTAGAAAAATTAGGAAATACAAGAACCATTGGATTGCATCTATCTACTTTTAAAATGGGGGTATACGTATTAAAATGACTATATCTTCACTCGTACCAGCAATAGGGGAAAATGGCTGGTGTCAATTGATTACGCAAAGGTTCTTCAATCGTATAATATCAAAAAGTATTTTGACGGCATTGACCTGTGACGTCACAGTGGGGCCATCTCCAAAATACAATTAAATTGCTTCAAACGCACTAAAAACTACGTTAAAAGTTTTTTTGTGGGTGTAATACTACATTGTTAAATGGCCAAAATGGTTCTAATGTCGAATTTAGTCATCGGTCAAATACTTCGGCAAAGATTTGGTGCGATTACCTTTTAAATCCTCAATTTAATGAGCGTCATTCACCATGGTATATTAGTTAAAAAACACTAACTACTGCATTAGAGGACGGGTTTCTCGGATGTCAGCCACCAAAAATAAATTAGTACCGTGATTTAGACATTCAGAGTCATTTGACGTCGTAGCTGTATATTGTTTTGTCAACCGTACAAATTAGTTTAGAATTGTAATAGGGGATCGTTTCAAAATATCCACAAAACATACGGGAAGACGCAGAGCAGCACAAAATTACAAAATTGGCGAAGAGTGCTGTGAGCATCAGTTTTTACATGAATTATTTATCTAATTTTCTGACGGCATTAAATAGATCACTCCAATACAAGAACTTGTCTATAAACATACCCACTCTCCTGGTATTTTCCGACCCCACAACAGCATGAGTACAGGAGTTTTATTATAACATCACTATATTAGACGAGCGGCGTTTTGCAAAAAACGCCTTATTTTAGGAGTAAAATGCACCCCCCTCTTCCCCGTACACACGGCCACATCCTATGTCATTTGAACGCTTATTTGATGTACATTTTCGTTAGACCGGATGTGGTCTTGAACTATATTGCTGGAAAGTAAAAATATCATTCAAACGAACCAGCATCGAGTCGTATCGTCACGAAAAATAAAGGGGGTGGGGTTGCTTCAGTGTTAATAACTTTATTCATTTTACACCAATGCACAGTAGTGAGGTAGCAATTTTCTCTCCATTAAACAGGGAATCGATTGATAACAGTTTTGTTAAGCTATTTTGCATCATGACGTCACTCGGGAGTCCTCTCCAAATTCCCAATGAAATATTTTCTAAATACACAATTATGGTTTCTTTACTAAGTTATTCAATGTAATGAAATTCACATAATTGTGTCAAGTTATTGCCACCGGTACTGTATATCATTGCATAAAAAGTACAGGCTATATAAGGTTTCTCACTACCATAGAGAATAGAATATGTGAACAGAAAGTATCTATCAAAATTATACATTTTCAGTGTCTACTAACTGTTTATTTAAGATTGTCAAACATCTGACTTCAGCAACACTTGACAAAAATGTTTTATGACTTTATATGAATATTTCACTGATTTCTTCTATCTCTTGTTAATTTTAAAGCAATATCAAAGGTTATCTTGATTATCATTGTGGAGGAGGGGGGAGTCATCTCATAATTACTATTGCAATTTACATGTTTTCGCACAGTTTGTTCTTGGTAATCTACCACTTTTAATAAGATTTGTGGATACAGCGATACGGATTTGATATTTTTGGAACATCATGATGTCTTGCCGGCATCATTGAAAACTTTTGACCGCTTCTCTCTTGCAGGAAACAAGCCTATGTTTATGTATACTATGATTGTCTTTTGAATTTGGTGCTAATACTGTTATATGGAATATGGAATAGGTCTTTGGATTATGGACGCGGATGTTCTCTAATGAACGACGGTTGAATTATGAATGACGGACCAGACGCTTGTAATTCTATAAATTACTCTTTACAGGTCACTGATTTTTCATCTTTTGAAAATTTCAAAACTATTTAAGGGGTCATCTAAAATTAGCATTAAAATTGTCACATCAACAGTATGTTCTTGGAAACCTACTGGTAGGGGTTAATATCACACAGAAAAATGCCCACAAACATACCCACTCTCCAGATATGTTCTGACCCTACAACAGCCTGACTATAGGACATCACCTTATGTATTCATGTACCTCAAAGCAGTTGTTTCGGATATTTTGCGGAGTATATCTTCTGTATATCCCAAGCATAACTCTCAACAAGGGTCAAGCTTAACCATCAATACAATTAATATTAATGATATATAATCTCCAAAATTATGATCTCGCTTGTCCGCACATATGTGCTGCTATAGAGTATTATTACGGTTTGTTGATGGTGTCAGGGCTGAATTATCGCTTCTAGTGATGTTTCTCCTGTAGCGCTGTTTAATAGCACTGTTTCTTCCCTATTGTCGTTTGTAGTCTCCAAGATTCATAAGGTCCAAGTTCTGTACAGAATTATTACTATTTTTCACCAAATGTATCAGGACAGAGTTCTCCCTTCTGGATTTCTGTGGGTATTGACATATATCAATCTCAATTCGAGATTTATCTGCTTTGATCCATTTCATATGTATGCTGTTTCGTTCAATGTCTTGAATGAACTTGTAAAAAGGGCTATATTATCAAGTGCCTCCACTCAAATTTTCTCAAATTTGACTATACATATCGCATGCTAATAGCAAAATACGAGCGTAGCGTGCAAGATCTATGGCGGTACGTTTCGTAACGTGTGTCTAATTTCGCTTAACCCGGGGTTAGGGTCCGTGTGAACGTATGTATTTCAATATCCTCCTAGTTTTCATATCAACAGGCATAATCAAAGCGTGACCGAGATAAATCATACTCTAGATAGCGACTTTACAACGTATATCATATGGATTAATAATACTGATCAGTGATACAGATTTTATATTTTTGGAATTACGTCATTCATAATTCAGCCGTCGTCCATTAGAGAATATCCGCGTCCATAACCCAAAGACTCATTCCATATAACAGTATCACCACCAAATTCAAAAAGACAATCATAGTATACATAAACATAGGCTTGTTTCCTGCAAGAGAGAAGCGGTCAACAGTTTTCAATGATGCCGGCAAGACATCATGATGTTCCAAAAATATCAAATTCGTATCGCTGATCAGTATTCTTAATCCATAATATTTGTTGTAAAGTCGTCATCTAAAGAATGTTGTATCTCAGTCACGCTTTGATTGTGACTGTTCATATGAGTACCATGAGGATCTTGAAGTACATAGGCTCATACGGCCCCTAACCCCGGGCTAAGCGGAATTAGACACAAGTTACGAAACGTAACGCCATAGATCTTGCACGCTACGCTCGTATTTTGCTATCAGCATGCGATATGTATCGCCAAATTTGAGAAACTTTGAGTGGAGGCGCTTGGTGGTGTAGCCCTGTTTTATAAGTTTCTGCAACAATGTTTTGTGACGTTGATTAAAATTGTCACATTTAAAACAGGATCTAGCAAATGCTACTAGGCGTGATATGTATACGCCATATGCAATATCATGATGTCTTGCTGGCATCATTGAAAACTGTTCACCACTTCTGTCTTGCAGGAAACAGAATAAGAGAGATAATAATATTGGAGATAATAATATTGGAGATTATATATCATAAATATTAATAGGACAGTCCCGAGATGGAAGTCTCTAACGACAAAAGGCGAGACACGACTTTATGATCCATGTGGCGTCACGCCGAGGTTAGGCAGCGAACCATTTCTTAACATTGGAATGCTGTATTATTTTATGCACGGACATGTACATGCGATGATTTGTGTTTGCAAATGCCTCTTTAACTCCGAGACAATAACATCTTCAAAATTATTTGGATATTTTGTATTTTGAAAGCCACAACGCTAATTATTTTCCCGGTTTTTAGTAAAGCCAATGTTAAAGTATTACCCAGTGCCTAACCTTGACCTGGCGTCACGTGGGGAATGGCGTCCTTTTGCGCCTATCATGACCACCAGGATGTGAGTATGCCTTCTCGGAGGGTTCTCTGCTGAAAATGGAGTTCGCCAAGGAGGAATTCTGTCTCCTCTGTTCTTTAATGTCTACATACATGAACTCGACATAAAAATATCTCGGTCCAATTTAGGATGTAATGTATTCCGGAGTTTTCTTCAGCCACGCTGAGGACTTATGCCTTATTAGTCCCTCTGCTAAGGGCCTTTAGAATCCACTTGATATATGATATTTTTGCGACTGACAATAATATTGCCTTCATCATTAAGAAATGCTTATGCATGTATTTTCGTCCAATAAAGTTCAATGACCTGAGAGCACACTCTGTTAAACTGTCTGGCTCACAGCTGAATTACGTTGACAACGCCAAATATCTTGATCATTTTATCCTTAACGATCTCAATGACAGTTATGATATGTCTGTGCAAACTAGAACATTATGCATTCGTGCCAACATTTTGGTTCGAAAGTTCTATATGTGTCTCAAGATGAGAAGAAGCAACTTTTCTCGTCGTACTGTATCAGTATCAATTGCAGCCATCTGTGGTCTTCGTACTCGTCATGTAACTGGAAAAAACAGCGTGTCACATACAACAACGTATTTCGCTGGTTGTAATGCCCTCACCGCGCAATTGTAGTGCTACTTACATATTTGGGATTATCTCTGTTCCCAGCTTTAATGAGGTTATTCGACGCCAGATTAATTCTCTACGGAACAGACTCATGTCGACAGAGAACTTCTTAGTTACAACTTTCGGCTTTCCGATTTGTCTCAGACTTCACGTTTATTTTGTCAATGGTCTCGCCAAATCTATGTAACGCGCTATTAATTTGTCTTTTGGCTGCAATCTTATTATTAATTTGTTCATTTTATAAATCATGTGTCTGAAATAAATAAGTATTATTATTCTATTGAAGGGTTCTATCTCGGGGCTGTCCTATTGTACTTATGAATTATAGGCTTGGCCCCTGATGAAAGATATTCCAGGGATATACATAATTTATGCTCCCAAAAATATCGGAAATAACTGCTGTGAGGTACATGAGTACTTCTAGTGATATTATAATAAAACTCCTATACTCAGGCTGTTGTGGGATCAGGACATACCAGGAGAGTGGGTATGTTTACAGACTGTCATGTTTTTGTATTGCAGTGATCTTTTTAATGCTGTCAGAAAATTAGATAAATAACTGATGTAAAAACTGATGCTCACAGCACTCTTTCACCAATTTTGTACCTTTGTGCCACTCTGCGTCTTCCCGTATGTTTTGTGGATATTTTGAAACGATCCCACATTACAATTTTAAACTAATTTGCGCGTTTGACAAAACAATATACAGCTACGACGTCAAATGACTCTGAATGTGTAAATCACGGAACTAGATTATTTTTGGTGGCTGACATCCGAGAAACCAGTCCTCTAATGCAGTAGTCAGTGTTTTGTTACCTAATATCCTATGGTGAATGACGCTCGTTATATTGAGGATTTAAAAGGTAATCCCACCAAATCTTTGCCGAAGTATTTGACCGATGACTAAATTCGACGTAAGAACTATTTTTGGATATTTAACAACGAACTATTTCACCCAGAAAAAACTTTTGACATAGTTTTCAGTGCGTTTGACGCAATCTAATTGCATTTTGGAGATGGCCCCTCTGTGACGTCACAGATCAATGACGTCATAATACTTTTTGATATTAGACGATTGAAGAACCTCTGCGCAATCAATTGACACCAACCATTTTGCCATATGCCTGGTACGAGTGAAGATATAGTCATTTTAATACGTATACTCCCATTTTAAAAGTAGAAAGATGCAATCCAATTGTTCTTGTATTTCCTAATTTTTTCAGCATACGGCAATACTTTTCACCACCACATCCTACCCCATCTGATAGAAGAGAGTCCAAGCTTTCAAATGATATATGGTTTGCCTCTGTGTACGGGGGGGTGCATTTTACTCCTAAAATAAGGCGTTTTTTGCCAATCGCCGCTCGTCTAGTTAGGACATTGTACTTACTGATAATGGAATAATTTTATATCGAAATATAGGATACCCATATGATGAACTTGTGATTTTTTGAGTTACTTTTCTACCTTTTCACATCAAACTGAACGGTGGATGAACTATACACAGGTAATATCTGTCAGGGAAGATACCAAATCACTCACAATTCGTGTTCAAACCATTGATGCCCCTAAATATAAAGCATGCGAAGGGAAAGCTGAACGGAATGTTGAGATGGCAGGAGGAAGTTGAGGGAGTATTGAGGGCGACTTTGTCCCTTTGGATAATTATAAAACAGATGTCTGAAGGGATGTACACAAGGGCTTGCAGTCAATTTCTCTTCAAGTCTCCTCTATTCGTTTAACATTGTGGATATAGAATGTCATGCTTGCATATAGAGAGACCAATTCCATAACATTGGCAGTGTGAACCTCATACAAATAGACGATTATGTTCCGTCAGCACTATGCTCCGCTATTGGCTCATCAGAATAAAGATCATCAGGTTCAGAGTAAAGTTTAAGTTTCCAGTTAACCTTTTCATCTTATATGTATTAGTTCTGTCCATAATTAATACGCGTTCTGATCCTCATACATTGTTTGAATATTCAAAACCTCGTACCACAAATCCATATGATAGATTGATCGACACGTATGTAGCCTTGATTTTGATTTAAGTGTAAACCGAACAACATCATTTAGTGGTGGAGCGAATGAATTATATCCTCATTTGTTACGCAAACATGGCTTATATGGTCGACAGCATAAATATGAACCATTTGGTTGATTAAATATAAATTCCTGTTCACCGTATAACCGACCACCCCTACTCCCTAGTGTCACCCTCTCAATTCTATTCCCGTTTCGTCCAAGTTTTAATAGCCAAACACTTTCAATCCGATATCTACGAGTCTTTCGTAGGTTACCAGGAAATAAATATTGCGCCTATCTCCATGCGGGTTGAATACCCATATCCCAACCACGATAAGCATATTTGCTGAATTCGTGCCAGCAATAAATCAATATCAGAGTTAAAACCCCGAATATGTATCATTGCCTGCATGGAATTGAATCATACGTATTATTGGCCAGCACATATCTCAAAATAGCAAATTCTAATCGGCGCGGCTACCTTTAAACCATTCCGCACAGAATGAAAGTCGAAAAGTGCTGGAGAAAAATCAACATAAAATAGAGATTCGAAGTTTGTGAAATTTTCAATCATCATTTGCGAATTTATCTCCTAGCTGATAGGTCTCCACTTATTGACCAATCCCGATGATGATTATGCTTTTATCCTAGTATCTCTTTGGGTCACTTTTACACACGGCGAACTACGAGGTTTTAGTTCCTTTATGCCTATGTACATAGTACTGTGTGCTCTCTATGTCTATATCTATATGCTATGTGTTATCTCTCTGACTCAGCCGCCTTTAAGAAAGAAGCTCTAAAATATGGATGTACATCATTTTGGGGAGGAGTTTATTTTTAATGTCAAACTCAAGGCCATTTCATTCATATGGTGGCAGCCAGTTTGAATGGTGGAGGAAGGCGGAGTACTCGGAGGACGATATAGAACCAAACCACGAAAAGCAAGACGAGGTCTGGTTCTCCAATACGATATAAATGCAATCGAACTTGAGCCACAGAATCAGTACTGCATCGTTTGAAGAGACGTGTGCAATTCAGTCTGGGCGAATAAAACGGTTTGACCTAGTCTTCACTATAAATTTTGGTGCCAAAAATGAGAAAGCTGGCTGACATGGAGTAGCTTGAAAAAAAATAACCCTCTTCAGTTTTCGATATCTTGAAAATGACTACCTAATCCATCTTAAAAATGTATTTTAATATCTTTCGATAATGAATAATGATAACAGACCTAGTACATCGGAATCCATCAATCAGCAACACTTAATATCTTTAAAACTGTATATTTTTAGAAATTGGCAACCTGCCTCTAGCACGATTTGCAACATATTTTGCCATGAAGGCTTTCCATCTCTTTTACGATAATGTTCGAAACGTACACTTGTTATAAAAGCAAGCAGAATAACGAGAATACGTGAAGAATTAGACTTAGAGGAACAGAAATATGTCAACAGATTAAATTCTGGTGCTAGTCTTCTCATTTGGTTTTGTGAAGTAATGCGCATTGATGGAGCGAAAACGACACCTCTCATGTCCGTTCCCAGCTGGAGGGCGTCAATATCCGGACCTCATCAGGACAATTAGCTGGCTACTCCTTCTGCTCCCCACGCCTGATATCCCGTTTGATGAATTGACCGACTGTTCAAAGGTGACAAGCTGTAAATCTCGTACAATTACCATCGATAGCGTACAACACATACATTACTGAGAAGTAGGTGTGAATATGAACATGATGGAGATACATTACCATGCATATGGATGTGAATTATAGATGCTTGTCTCGGCGACCGAAGAGCAAACAGACATCCAACAGACAGCCTTCGCTCGCAAATAATTTAAGAAATAATGTTTTCATAGGCGTGCTAAATTGTTATTTTATACCCACGGTTAGTTTGGGAAAGTTTATATTGTAGGGCAAGGGCGAAGCCCGCGCCTTAAGATTGATAAACTTTCCCATACTTTCCGTGCGTAAAATAACCATTTAGCACGCCTATGAAAACATTAGTTCTATTCTATTGCACTACTCAAATTGATTATCAAGATTACAATGAAAGGTTGAAAACATATTTAAACTTTGACAAACTTTCTCCCTTAAAACTCGTTGGGACGATGCTCCCGTCTCGTTTTGCATCGTGCCAATGTCAGTGGACGAGTTTATATGGTCTCTCAAATGGGGAATGATTTTGGTTAGCTGAGTCAGCTGTTGGGAAATGACGAGGATATATGCCTATTTTTGTCGCTTTGTTAAGCAGTTTCCCGATGGAAATAACAGTTAAAGACGAAAATTTCATCTTGTGATTTATTTGTTTGCTTTATTCGACTGTTAATGGTATTAAAGCAGACGTCCCTTTCCGTCCGACTTGCACCTGCACTTGACACATGTACATTTCAAATAACCGTGGTAAATAATGTGATTATTGCACTGGTTAGTTCGATTTTATTGACGCAAGTGTTATAGAATTGCGCATTAACTTTCGAAATACCCTGGCGTTATAACGCTGTCAATGTTAAATCATGACAGACACCGAAAATGTTGAAGTTGAGTTCACCTAAAATACGTTTGTGCTTTATTAATCAGTGGACGGAATTTAAAAAAGACGCTTAAAAAGACGTGTGTAAGTAATAAACTATCAGAACCTGTTTCTGCATATCATAGACTTCGTGATACAATATGTGGTATATGAAAAATAGGCGAAACTGTCAATATTATGTCAAAAGTTCAAATATGGTAAAAATAGACCCCAAAATCGCACGGCATTTTGTTTTGGATTGTTTTCTGGTGATATATTTGATATGAATACTAGTCATTGTCTTGAACTGAGTTTGTATTAAAATCAAGGAAATAATTCCAAAAAAAAAAAACAGAAAACAAAACAAAACAGAATAGGTCGCAGGTTTATCTGAGGAAAAAATGAAGATTGCGAGAATATGGCCTATATTACTCTCCTCTCATTGATGCTACATCTGTGACATGAATATTAGCTGAATTTTATCATGTATGGCTTGCATTTTGACCAACGATCAGGCGAGAAAGTTATGGTTCAATTTTTTTTCTGGAAATTTTACCACATTGATATGAATAAAAACTGCTACATGTAAGAAACGTTTGATTATTGTATGCACAGGGTCAGCTTTCATTGATTGTCGTTCCATTGATAATGGCCTCCCAGGCCAGGTAGTGTTAAATCTAATTATATATTTATAATAACCTGACTGATAATTATCCTAGTAAATTGCTCGGTTTTGACTAATTTGGAATATTGGAGTGAAGACAATTCTGCAAAATGGACAATTGTCAAGAAAGTAACATCCAAATAACCGCACATGGCTGCCATCTTGAATTTACCCTTGATACTTTATGTGAAGCAGTACGTAATACATACAAAATGGTCCCAGAATGATAAAATTTGATGTGATAAAATTTGATGTCGCAGTTCTACAAATGAGTACACTGGCATAACAGAGGTTGACAAGTCCCCGAATGAAATGGAAACAAATGAAATGGTAAATGTGTTGGTTTTAGGGGACATAAATGGTGAATTTGTTTACGATGCTTCTTGTGATCGAATATATGAAGAATAAAAATGTGATCCAGATGATATGAAAATATATAAACTTTGTTACAACAAAATGCAGCAAAAGTAAAAAATGTGCCGAAAATCAGATATTTTAGCTGACATCAGTTGGTCGCCATTTTGAATTTTTTCATGATGTTATGAACTTGCAGTTCCATTATCCGGCATTATC
Organism: Hanleya hanleyi; assembly: GCA_036873755.1. Taxonomy (NCBI): domain Eukaryota; kingdom Metazoa; phylum Mollusca; class Polyplacophora; order Lepidopleurida; family Hanleyidae; genus Hanleya; species Hanleya hanleyi. Next base: position 72,571 of record JAVTVY010045673.1, on the reverse strand, counting down.
CGGATCAGTGAGCTCGTCCAGCAGTTTGTCAAATATTATTCTGCCAGTGATGGAGAGTAACAATACTCGGTACTAAAATTTTTCACTTTTGCCTGCATCCGGAGTAATGCATCAATGCCAATTTTCCAATGGTTGGCTAGGGAAGATGCACTTTCGACGTATCCGATTCACGTAATTTTGAGGATAAGAAGATAAAAATAGGTTCGTTTCGAAAATAATATAGTAAAATACTGTAAAATAATAATAATTGGCTATTTCAATTGCTCATGTGTTGCCCAACCACCTAACCAGGGTGAGAATCTGGAAAAAGTGACATTGGTTGAACCCACCGCAAAGAAGCGGGAAACCGGGCTGGAATAATTCCTACGGCATTCATTCCTGAAGATGATAAACTCGGTTTTGTGATGTTGGGGGTTATAACTGCCTATCCACGCATAAAAGCCTATATAAACCATATCTGCTTTATCAAGTTGTTTGTCCCATCTCCTTAATCTATTTGGTTTGAGTCTGAAACAAACAATTGCGATATGAACTTCCCAGCTTCATAGGCGATCGTCTTCGCTTATTTTAAAATAGAATTGATGAAATACCCTCAGATGTGGAAACCTTTAGAAGCCCAAACCTAGCAAATCACGTAATATGGGATCGCTGAAAGATTGTACAAACCCAGTAGAAATTATCCATTAAGAAAAACGATGCATCGAAGTCACCGAATTTCAATGGATTTCGCTCCATACATTATTTCTCTATACTTATGATACTAGTGCAAATGAATGGATACAAACTGTGACCGTGGAGACAGTCAAATTGCGTCTACTTTGTTTCCAGTCTCCAAAAGTCTATACCGTCCAACCCTGTCAGGTTTGAGCTCCTTTTATCGCTCGTGATTATATCGGGGTAATTGTACTTCTATGATAACATGACATATATATATCGATAAACGTCTTGATATTCACAAAATTTAATTTACAATTGAAAATACTATAATTTGAGCTAGATATTCTGAACAGTACTGTCGCGCCAAAGTCGGCGTTTCTATATTACCGAAAACTTCACAGATAATAAATTATATTGCATGGTATTTGATCCAATTATATAATTGCGTCAGCCTACTTCCTCGCATACATATTGTATTCGATTGCTTTATTCATCACACAAACACAGCGTGTTGATGTTCTCCCATCGGCACAGTCAGTTCAAATTCGATGTTGGCAGCTGCCTTCCATGGTGGCCTATCTCGTTGGACCAGACAGCTGTGAGGTCAAACAGGTGATTGTATCTTCCTCGTGCATGATAATGATTGGCATTTGGGAAATTGATTAAGAACGTTCGGAAATTACGTGTCCTTCATCTTTGAGGTATTATTAAATTTTGACAAGGATCGAGTTCTGCTAAAACTGAAAGGTTCTTAAAGGCTTTCCGCCACCTAAATGTACCGCCTAGTTTCACCATTCCCTTCGTTCACGTGGAGCCTTTCTTTAGAAATTGAACTTCGTTGAGGATGAACATTGTGACACTAAGGATACGACTCACAGATTCTGTAGGAATTGGTCGCTCTCCATGAAAAACTTGTGTAATAATTATACTATGGGTGAAAGATATGGTTGAATTATGTAATGGAATGTTTCTGGTCACAGCCAATCGGAATGGAGGGTGTTTGATAAAAAACGAAAACAAAACTAGGCAAATTCGCATTAGGGTTAGAATTTTCTCTTCGGCAGCGCCACTTGTATTGCCTGACCACAGAGGACGGTCCCTGGATTTAAATTTGAGGACAATTTCCCTTTCGCAGTAGGAAAAATTCGAAACTTGATCACATTTTTAGTGACAATAATTTTGTATAGATACAACCCTTAGGAAGACAGGTACAAGTCGCACCAGGGAGCACTTTCAAACGGTATTGTACTCTCACAGTAAGAGGCCAGATTAGTCAGACTGCCACTGGGGTAAGTCGTGTGGATGACGCAATTTATGAGTTATATATATGGTTGTTGCCACTTTTAAAGCGATAATTATGTGTTTGCTGTCAAATTGGATTATCTGATTTGAGATTCTCTGCGTTATTCTCATAAGTGTTATTCATTGATTTAATTTAGATATACTTATTGTGAAGTAATCCAGTGAAGTAATTCCATATCCCACCGTGGTGGATAGAATGATTGATTTAGGCAACACCATATGTCTCCAACTTGCTTTATTGGTGTTGGCCAACACCATTAATTAGTTTCCAACCAGTATTAGCACTCATCAGTGAACACCAAAATATGCACCATTTCTCAACACCACTTTATGGTGTGGACCAGCCCTCAACACCAAACAAGGGCGTAGAGCCAACACCATTTTTCTGACTGCGCAGCTGAATATTCCGACAGAAATAACACGAAATTTTGCCTAAATAACTTATTCAACAGTGCATGTAGCTGATAAAGATCAGATCACGAATGGTCACACGAGTTATGAAAAGCCCATATCAAATGCCCAAACTAGTTATCACTCTCATATGAAACGATCGTTAGCGAGTTATCACACCCATATGAAACGGGCGTTAGCGGGTTTTATAGAACAAGTGTGGTACAAGTCAGATAAATGACTACGAGTATAACAATTTATTTCTCCCATTGCGGTATCTTACCATAAAATTTCAAAACATAATCGAAAATAATTAGCAATGCTTCTAAAGGTGTGATAAACCTTGTTTATCGTATAGGCGTATCACATTACATTTGGTCCATGTGTAGTGAGAAATGATTGCACAATAATTAATATTGCCAGTTCATACTGTTATACTGGTCATGTTGATTATATCACTAAATTGTTGGGCATAACTGTCCAATCAGCTCTGCAGATTGTTCTACCGTGAATTGATATATGACGAGATATTTTTATAGCGCCCAACCTACGTTCCAGACAACAGAAAAATATTTCGTTTTGGTCACTACTTGACCTTATGACAAGCATACCACGGCGTTTGTGATCATTAAATCACGCTCGACGCTAACACTCAACACTCTGAAGAGCACTACACGAAAATCTTGATTTGATATTATTTAATATTACCACTAAATATAAGGTGAATGTAACTGTTATATTTGTGAAAGTTTAAACGGACCTGTAAATATTAACATATGTGGATATAATTTGCATGCTTTTAACATACACATCAGGGCCATGGTGTACGTATGGTGTTTCAATGGAAAGACAAATATAGACAAATGTATTTAAACGACAGGTCAACACAGAACATATATGGTATGATATTGTATAACCTACTGTAGTAAATAAATATCGTTGCTTCATTATTTGCCAGCGTTTGTGAATGTGCATCATTTGTCATATATTTCACTTGTATGCGCCATACAGTTGCTATTATATTTACCGTTTGTGGACATTAGATATTGCAGCTTGGACAGGCCCTTATGACACAGCATAACGTACACAGCACAAAGATATGCAAATAATTATATTCTATTCAATTATATATGCCATTCTGGAACACCAGGTGCAAATTAAACCGATTAATTTGCAGACTTTTGATATACGGCAGGTGAGTTTATAAATACTTCGGTTATATTTCACACTGTGAGATATATACTTCGCAGGAAATTAAATGTAACAATACTATTCACCATATATAACCTACTGCATGGAACGGTGGCTCATATATTTGGTATATGAGCAAAGTTATACTACATAGACAAATTTAATCAAACAGATGAATTTTATTAACTAAACATTCACCAAATAGCAAATATAATCTCACATTTGATTAATATTTCATAGCATGATACAGACAACTGTATGTTATGGAAATGTAATTGTTTTTTTCACAACGTTGCGACATCTATGTGAATTATTTTCGCATAGTTCAGTAAAACCAAAAGATAATTGCTGAGAATCGATATAATTTGAACGTATCAGTAGCCCGAGCACATGATGACACCGGGATTGAGTACCTAAGGTGAACGTTAAATGTTTATAGTTGAACTCAGTCATGGTCCTGGTATAAATAATTTAGGTAGCACTTTCCATATCGAAACGGGTTATAACATTTGGCATAATTGAACACAACCAATTATCATAGCCCAGCAGATAGTGAAATGCTATGAATAGTTTTCAGGACTGGTTGTCGCTCGAGTTACTGCAAGCCGGTTAGGTCCCACAAGCCAAATATCCAAATGGTGGAGCAGATGGGATTTAATGTTAATTAGATTGGCAGAGCTGGTGACTTGCTTTATGGAGAGTGTGCATGCTGTACTTTTCACAAGCGAATTCGGGTTTGTTCATAAAGTTTTTTACACCACGAGTTTGCTTCTGGAAAGAATATCACAAAGACGAGCTCAAAAGTAAAACCTTTGCATTTGTATCTAAGTTTAATCCATGTTCTATTTACAACAGTCATAGCTATCCGTATGCAAAGAAATCGGTAAGAACGAATATACAAATAAAATTGGTATGATATAACTTCATTTAACCATCCCCTGAATAAGTTTTTGTTATAGTTTGCAAGAAATAATCGCTGCAAACTAGAATTTGCGATTTTCATCTTATATCCTGGCTGCGAACAAAGATGAAAGCAGAACCTAGTATTGGTATACCAGTCAGAAGAATGTTATTGGCTTTACGAAGACTTAACAGGCCAAATCATCATGAATATACAATTATAACTGTCCATTTTAATTAGTCGTCTACTTTGAGGCCTGTTGTTTTCTGCATAAATTGACTTTTTTTGCAGTGTGAGTAAAACATTGAGGTATACAGACTGACCATCATTAATCCCTGAAACTGATAATATATTACGCTTGAAATAAATTCGTAATTTTCTGCATATGAAACTTCAGAATTTCTGTTTAATGCACCACGGTTCATTACATATGGGGACGTCATATTGTATTCGTATTCGAGTGGACAAATACTGATGCCCTATAAAGTAAAATAACAGGCAGTTCGTGGGTGTGCCGTTATCCCTTGTGCGGTGAAAATGCCGAATGCTAAACCGCACACACGTCTATGACCGTATACCACATCTGGAACTTTGTGCCCGTGAACACGAACACAGTATAGCATCTCCCTATGCAATTAAGCCCTGGCACATCAAACTACAGCAGTGGAGTTTTATATATGGAGAGAATTACAAAGTTATTTCAGGTGTGACATATCATCAATATCAGAGATTAATGGTAGTCATTTTGTAGAGTTCGGTTTATTATACACGCTGCAAAAAAAAACTCCGGATAATTTATCCAGAGTTATCTATTGATTTTTGAACCTCCAAAGTAGACGATTAATTAAAATGGACAAACTTTAACACACAGTTTGACTCATTTATTTGGCAATCTAAATTATACACAGGTAAATAATAAATTTAACATAGCATCCAACTGACGAAAGGCGAAATAATCAAACATTGTACAAGTAATGTTACTGACCACAGCGTGCCGAAATTATATGCGTCATATTGACCTACAATAAAATAATCATTTCCTAGCACACTTAAACAAAATTCAAAAAGTCAATGCTTTAACAATAAAACTGTGCCAATAGCACTAGCAGTTGCATTGATAGAGCAGTTCACATCATTTTTTTTACCCATTTTTCCTATCTATTTAACATGGGTTTGTTAGCATGTATCACTTATCCTACTGTTCACATTTACGATAATTTTTGCAACTTCAGGTCGAAAATAAACCAGTTATTATTGATTAAAGTATTTCCTATGGGCACATGTGAAAGGGAATCGTTAGATTCTTGTATGTGCTTTAGAATAGGTTTACCAGAAGACTATTCTGTGAAGTCATATGACGCAGTCAGTATGTCGGCACCTCTTCCCACTACCCTTATATGTGTTGTAATTGGATGTATCAACTGCTGTTCATGTGAACTGCTCTCTCAATGTGACTGCCAGTGATATTGATGTAGCATCCACCCCGGGATCTCTGTATATTGTTAAAGGAATGATTTGAATTTTGTGCAGGTATTTTGTATTAGAGCTGACGGATATCCCAGTTTAAGCAAATCTTTCATAATTTTGTTTCTTTCTAAGACAAATTTCCACAAATTATTGTCAGTCAGGTTATAGCTGATGGAAGTGAATGTACGTGTCAGATCCATATAAGACTTTCGACCTACATTTGATTTATTTTCAATGAGCGCAATTACGGAGTCTTCATCGATACCCAAATTGAAGAGCTGTGTCAGCTGTGGACTTCCGTTCAAAATATTTAGAAAATGTTTTCTTTAACAATGTAATGTTGAAAAGTTATATGCATATGAATAAAAGTTTCATACATATGGGGGACAGTCTTGCCAGCATCACTGAAACTGTTATTCTCTTTGAAGAAAGGTTAAAAAAGGGGTTGAAATTGCAATGTAGAGAGGTCAATTTCGGTCACGTGACTGGCGGAGAAAATGTAAATCTTGGAAGTTCATGGAAAAAAATACGGAAAAACACTCTCAGTCACGTGGATAGAACTGGGCTAACCCTGGGTCAAATGGGTCATGCACGCTTCAATGCCGGTCAGGTGACTTGAGGGTGAATCCAAGATTAGGAATTTCCCCCCCCCCCCTTAAAACGGACTATCCAGGGTGTACAATATCTGAAAAATGGACTTCACATGAACCCATGGGTATTTTTTTTCTTGTGAAGCAAAGAATAGGGTGTGAGTATTTGATCGATCTCTTGCACGTTGAAGCCTACTTTGGGAGTGGCCGCGAAGCCATTGGTTGAAATTCGTTTAACGAATCGACAGTGACGTCATTGTGCGCATGCGCTGTTGAAGAGTAGTAGAGTAAGGACATTTTGGGGTGCACATAGGCATATTTAATCTGCGTGGTGTAAATGGGCCTTCCAAGGGGTCATATTAAAGCGCTCGTGGAGTAGACTACAACTGGGGTGTTTTGAACTGAAGATGACGTCATGGAGAGTCAAGGAGTAGTAGCGAAGAGGGCATTTTTGGGGTTTGTTTGAGCTATACAGGGACAATCCCTGGTCCCAATGGGTCGTGGAGGGTCCCGTCTTGAAGTCCTCTTGACTACTCCTATCCAAATCAATTGTATTCTCTACCACATGCAAATTTTCTACAGTATATTAATCGTCATTCTCATGGCATCAGATTGTATATCCCCTATTGTCATATTATTTATCGACGGTGTGCATTGTCGCCTGATCCTAACATCAAGTATGAACCCTCATTTTCAGTTCTTCATATACTGTCTTTTTGCTAAAGTAATACGACTTCATCGAGTACCCAAAACATATTCTGTGATGTTTAATCTCACAAACTGTGCGCGAGAGTAGAAGTCCAGCAGTTCACTAACCTAAGACATGAAAGGATACTGGGCACCCATTTTTGATTTTCGTATACATTTTAACATAACTAAAATATGACTCCCGGAACCAAAATGATATTTCGATTGACTGTGATAGCAGAGATTGTGATATTGAAAAGTGTAGACTGGTTTAAGGTGTCATACTGTAGATAACCGGGCTGAAATATATAAGAAATAAAAACAACTCTAACGTCAGCCAACGCTGTTTGTCAATATTGTGCCAGGTGAAATGGAAACGGAGAGCATATTCCAGGTCTTAATTGAGTTTCTAGCTAATAGGCTTGGAGCAAGTCTACCACATTTGAAATGAACACAATTTTGAAAAATCATTATAATCTTATAGACTCAAATACTCCAAGACGGCCCGGCATCAACTGTACAATGACTTTCCTTGTGCCAAGCACGGACTGATTCTACTCCGGCAATGGGCTGACTCGGGATAAAGATAACAAACTAAACAATAGCTTCTACCTATAGACATTATGTAACTAACATGCTGATTGATTTAAATTGGTGATTAAAGTTAAAAAGACATAACATATTTGACACAAAATATCATCTCACTATGATGTTCATTTTGTCTCCGTTGAAACCATGGGGTATTCTGCGAAATCATGTCAATTTATTGAAATTAACTTATTGAAAAGATAGTCATCAAAATAGCTTTATTTATAACTTGGTTGCATTTTTATTTTGTTACTAAATCATACAAATGTGGTTAACAGTACCGCTATCTTAAATATATCTGGGGAAAACTTATGTCCGATTAAGCTTACTGAAAATAAGAATAAAATGTTTTTGTCAATATTTTAACTTTGTTACACATTCGTATGAGGTCATAGCACAAATATATATAGGAAGGAGGAGGAAATGTCCGCAGGGGGAGATGTTCGAAGGGAGAAATGTCCTGGATTCGCCTTCGACACCAAATGTAACTGTTGATAATGTATAATGATATTTGTATTGATAATATACGAAAATATTTTACATGATAATTGCAAGCGTGGGTAATAAGATAATGTCACTATCACAAATCATTCGGCACAGTAGGCCTACATTCTTTGTTATTTTAGAAGCCATTAAAACTTTACCAAAAAATATATAGATTATTAAAAATCCTTCTCTCAAATAATGAATGACTGCCTTTTGGAAAAAAAAGGATGGAGAATTGCCAGTACGCTTCGTTGCAGACAGTATACACACGCTGCGTGCCTTGATAGACCAGCAAAGATACGAAGGTAAATTGCCAGGAGAAGAAAGTATATCAGTGATACCCACGGGAGAAGGAAGCAGGGGTGCCTAGAACTCCTATTCATCAGATACTTGATTCGATCAAAAAACAATTTAAGGAAGTTCCAGTTAATGTAGTCACATCTTTACTGAACATATAGCTTGTGGGATTGAAGTATTATTCGCGAATATTTCCCATGGGATTCAAGTATTATTCGTGAATATTTCCCGAGGTCTTCATTTACGGCACACATTGTATGATGTATCTAACCTTTATGCCACACTGGTCTCTTAGTCGGTTAATGTGTATTGAGACTAAGACGTTTGTAAACAAATGCATGAAGCTTAGATGTGTTATGCAAGTTCTCATCTTCTTCATGTATCACCCCATTCTTAGGGATTCATTGTGAGTGCAGAATTCAAACTGTGATGTTTCGTGATGTAACTTTTGTCGTGTTCACGGTAAAGAAGAGTAAATTATCCAATTTCGTCTGAATTTTGACGAAGCCCGAACTAGATTTTTCTCACAATGTTGAAAATGTGTCCGTTCATGTTTTGTGTATTTTTCAGTCTGAAATTCTATGGTGCAACTTTCATGAAATCTTTTCTGACCAACCTATATTGTCGTAAGTAGTATATAAACAGCATCTGGAAGTCGATTTAGCGGCACATTGCCGGCAGGATGCGCCACCAGTCTTGTGACCTCACTTCGACTACCAAACACACGGATTTGTGCTCTGTCGATGGGATTGAAGAACAACACAAGCGTTCCGCTTTTTATATTTTCAGAACAAATCCTAATTTTACACACACCCACCCATGACTTGGGTGGAACGCTTCACCGTGACACCTCCCACGACCCATTTGGACCAATAGTGGCCCACCTCGACCCCAAAACGTCCATTACCATGCCCCTTTTTCATTGCGCATGCGCGGAATGACGTCAGTTCCACGTCACACTCATCCAGTCGGATGCTCCCTCACGAGTTCTTCACACTGATACCTCACTCGGCCCAATCGGACCAGTAGGGGCCCCTCTGGGCCCCAAAACGTCCACCCAGCGCTATTTACCCACTACGCATGCGCACAGTGACTTTTTCAAAAAAATTCACCGCTAAACTTCGAGACCCCTCCTCTCATGTTCTACGTGGTGAGACGCGAAAAACAAGTTCCCACAACCCATACCGCAATGAGCATGTGTGGGTTTCCCAGTAGGTTCAACATTATCCAAAGAAACCAGTATGGGCCTATCCAGACCTCCGTGAACTTTTAAAAAAATGTCACCGCTAAGCTTCGAGACGAAGAAAACAAGATCCCACAACCCATAGTAAAATCCACAAGAAAAAAATGACCACCCCTATATCCGATACAGGCATTCCCCGTATAGATGCAAATGTGCGAATCAGTGGAGATGACTCGGAATTTGCGCCACAGAGGGTTCGCCCAGTCAGAGTTGTGTTGCTTGCCTCCAGAGGGCAGCGCGATCGATGTCGATATGTCGAAAGGGAATCCCCATAGCCAGCGCCGCCATTTTGTATGTTTATTTTTTGCGGAGATACACTGGACAATAAACGCTCGACCCTGGGATCGCACCAATGCTAGACTGGTCATAATAACATCGTACAACACCTATAGGTTATGTTTATTATTATAAGTCTTACTTCCCACGGTTTCATGTATATTATTTTCCTGCCAATACGGTTTTGGGGAAACCTGTATGGCTATGACGAGGGTTCCCCACTTGCCATTTATGCTGGGCATAGTGCTGGCGATATTGTCGAGGACCCTGTTCCATGCATTCCATTGACGCACACTGTGACTGATCCTCGTATATATGGCAAGGTGAAATTGGGTCAGATTGCGCTGGTGGCAAAAGCTGGAACTACGGGGAGATAACTCCGGGCTGTCACGTGACCCGGCAGTGACCTGTAACCGTTTAACTCGGATGTGACCTGTGACCCCGGATGTCACGTGACCGAATGTGACGTCATCGTGACATCAATTTGATAAGTAGTGAAAGAGCATCTGGCAGCCGATTTAGCGGCAGATGGCCGCCAGGGGGCGCCATCAGTCTTGTGACGTCACTTCCGGTTCCGGTCACGTGACAGGAAGTGACTTTTGACCCCTGCGCACCATTATTAATATCCGGTAGTGTGCGCAGGGGTTGAAGGTAACTTCCGGTCACTTGACCGGAACCGGAAGTGACGTCACAAGGCTGGTGACGCCGCCTGGCGGCCACCTGTCGCTAAATCGGCTCCCAGATGCTGTTTATATACTACTGTCGTGTCAATTATGCTTTCGACCAGCTGAACAACCAGAATGTCTCAGGAAATACTAAACATTCTCTTATGCCTCTCTTTAGGAAAAAGTGGTCCCATGCAGTAATGTGCACATTAGGGATACATTTATGCATACAAATATCTGACGCACTGCGGGATTCTCAAAAATGCTCTCAAATCCCCCCCCCCCCTTTCCAGGAAATGGGTCTAGGTGGGATAACGCTAAGCCAAATGGATCATGTAGGGCCTCGCCACGTGACTGGCGGATGGATGCAAAAGTAGGACTTTACAGGCAAAAATGCCGGAAAAGGGACTGTACCTGAATCAATAAAGTGTGTGGGTATTTTTCGTTCCGTAGCATACGATGGGAGGGGTCACGGGGCCATTGGTTCATTCTGAAGCTCTGGGCGAGTAGACTACGATTGAGGTGATTTGGATTGGACGTGACGTCATTGTGTGCATGCGCAGTCGAGGAGTAATAGAAAAGAGGAACTTTTAGATCGATCTCTAGGGACCATCTTTGCTCTGAATGGACCTTGTCGGATGCCGTATTGAAGCGCTCGTAGAGTAGATTACGATTGAAGTGGTTTGGACAGCAAATGGCCTCAGAGATTACCAGAACAGTTGGATGGCTTTTGAATACGAACAAGAGTGTAGATCGCCGAAGATTGACGCCACGCAACGGTAGTTTCTTGTACTGTGGCTTCTGATTGGACAACAGCGCAACACCGCCGACAACAGCATACAAGAATTGTAACACCCAACGCGGCTCGCCAAAGTTGAGTGTGATGTGATGGAGGAGATAATATAATGTGTAATACGAAATATTTGGGCAACAACTGACTACTGACACGACCAATATTTCGGGGTAAAGTGATTGGTTCTAGACTGGCCTCGTGTGTTTACGGAGAGAAAATGTGCCGTTTCAGTTCGAAATAGGCGATTTTGCACGAATCCACTACTTCAACATGCTACATTCAAACACCCTAAGACCCAGCGAGTGGAACTTATTAAGTCCATAAGACATAACATACTTCAAAAGTTCTGAAAAGCGTATACGGCTCATTTTGACTCGATATTTCGACTCCTTATTTTGCCATCCTCCAGCTAACTGAAAACATTCTTTCGTAGGTGACATTTCATTTTGGCACTTCAAAGCGCACCTCATGGTGGCCAAGAGAGAGATAGAGAGAATTAACCAGGTTTAATGTCGCGTTCATCAATATGTCAGCTATAAAGCGACGATCAAACAAAATTCTATGTATTCTAATAAAAGCAAGTCAACAACCCATCAAACCAAAAGACAGGCACATACACTAAAACTTATGCAACAAACCGATTTCTCTCAAATAAACTAAGATACAGTCTACTCTCACTCGACTAAAAAGATCTTCTGAAATAACTACTCGATAAAATGAATCTCTTAAAATCTATACAGTCGATAAGAATATGTTTCACTGCGAGATCGTCATGATGGCCAAAATCTCACTGAACCGCCCCAGGTCCATTTCGATATTTTGTGTATTCTCAATTGAGCTAGGATAATTTCCTGGTTTGACAAAAAACGTTTGAACAGACACTAGTTTTACACAAAATGGGTGTCCCAAAACGGCGATTGAAATTTGACAATAAACACAACAGTGAAATACAACGTACTGGTCTATACTTAAAACAGACTGCCACTGACAAAAATTTACCGAGACATACAAGTAAAAATTTTACATATTTCATATTCTGCATTGTTTTGTTAATAATTGTCATGTATAGGGTACTGTACGACTATCACTGTCTGATAGAACATAGACAGAGGGCAATAGATGGCCAGTTCGCCCGATGCGGGTCGACAGGCTGGCTAGAGCCGTGTGGATATACATCATGCACATTTGCATTTAATCGCCACAGTCAACCCTATTGGGGTTAGGAAAAACGGTTTTCTATGTACTAAATTTACCAATAAACTAACATCAGATATTAGAAAAATAGACTCGATCTAGACTCGTATGAGATTTTTTCATACTAAAAGGGTGTTATCTAAAGGAGAAGTTTGGCGTGTAGACTGCACATGCGCATTCGGGAAGTAAAGAGCACAATTTCAGGCGCCCAGAGGGGAACCGTATACAGTACCCCATAAGGGCGGAGGTTTATATTGAAGCTGGTGTGACATCAAACAACCCACATTTCTTTTTCCACATTCCGTCCTCCACAAATCCTCCGAGATTTACGCTTTGTATACTACTGGCAATGGGGCGTGCAGATCCTTTGTCGGCTTCACCAGAATAACTTTTCTTCCCATCCTTCAACGAGAAGTGTACTAATATACTAATATACGACATGTTTTCAAAAGTTGACAAAATATGCTTTAGGCTCAATTCTTTGAACGGTTAATCGTGCATATTTTGTTAAATGTATACCTAGTATCAGAGACTGTGATTGTACGGTCTCTGGTTTAAAATGTAATGCACCCGAAATTTTCTTATCGGGTTATTTCAGAAATATCACTGTCTGGACAGTTTCGTGTAGGAGCTACTGCATTCTATATGTTCCATTTGATGATGACTGATATAAAGATACAGATATCTGGGCAATGTTGAAAATTGGAGACTTCGCCCATTCGGATTTAATTTCTTTTGGCCACCATGGATAAGCTTGCATAACTTATTTCACCATGCCGATAAGCCGGGCCTTCATCTTAGCTTATCCGATAGACGAATGATAAATTCCCGTTTATCTTTTGGATATCTTGGGAAGACGGCTGTATTAGGGATTAATGCCTGTAAAAGTCGCCGGTTGTCTGCAGGGCCGACCTGTCTGTCAATCAGAATTCTAATCATATTACGTTTATCAGGATAACATAATGGTCAACCAATCACAACGTGTTTGTTTCGCCAAGACAAAAGTGCTGCATGTGTTATAACCATGCATACAGTGTACAGCTAGAATCAGTGCACTAACTTTGCTTGTGAGAGAAGTACACGCAAGAAAAAATGCTCGCGTTTCGACATGTTGGAGTGAGGAAACGGCATGCTGTTGGATTTTTTTCAGAAATAATCGAACGGAACTATTGTGCGCCTATATGTATCATATGGGTCCCAAAAGAGCACAAAGATTGAAATATGTGTAAATTTCAGCAAGGAGAAGTTAAACCTGTGTATTCAATTTCTTCGCCACCAGAGTGTGCGGTACTCGGATATGGATAGTAAATTAAGACCGTATTTGTGACTAATTTGAGACAGGACAGTATGAAGTTTTACTTCTGTTTCTTATTTCTGTAAATTATATTACATTGAATTGTATAATATTTCTACGTGTATAACCAGTGAATCACGTAGCTTATTTTATACGTTGTATTGGAAAGAGTTACGATGTCCTATATATTACATGGATTCCTCGTTTCCATCTTATGCTGCAGGGTGACTCCTGATTCCTGAAACGACGAAGTGGAAATCACCAAGAAGTGGAGCTTTCTAACCAATTCATTGTAGTTGCTATTGTATGAAATAAGCAAAGAAACCCCACACAGTTTCCCTTGCACTTGTCGTGTTATGCCACGTATTACACACTCACATTATCCACGAGAGCGTGTTGAATGATCAAAATAAAATTATGTACCCTACACACAATAAAACCATACCGCATTTTCAAATTTGCATTAATTTGCAAAATGAAATATTACTACTGACAACATTTAAAGGAGATTAAACGGTTGGTAAACGAAAATATTTCCAATATATTTACAGCGCAGTCATTCCTTAACATTTGCATATGTTTGCAGTATTTACCAAACAGGTTGCAAAAGTTCAGTTTTGCCATTTATTCGCTGACCATATAAAATAGAATGGCATACCCGTATAACCATCAGTGAAAGGGATAAACTGAATATTTGCTGTCATCGAAATATGCATATATTTACCAGACGGTGAAATAACTTATAATGCTTCATTTGGTTTTCTTTACGGTCTGGATGAAATTAGATGAAATTTTAATATTTGCAGTGTATCAGAATTACCATTTCATTATGTCAAATCTTAATATTTGCCATATAAAAGAAGTTCCTTCTTATGACGTTTAAAATCATAATGAATCAGCATGAGACGTACCTCTTGGAGGAAGCCGGTTGATGCAACTTCGACATTGCATTTAAATGATAGATTAAATTTAAATAAATATTCATATATACAAATACTTTGCCATACCTCTCGAATGTAGTCAAAAGAGTATTATTTGATTAAATTTAAGGTAGTCTTGCCATAATTGGTTATTTTACATTTCCTGCTGTATGGAATATAATTTGATACTAAATATTCCATGTGCCCATACTATTTTGGGTATATGAAACATTGGATGCCATATCTATAATATATATCCCGTAAATGTATTTGTCATCTTGGCCTCTCCAAGCTGCACTGCACGGGTCATACGCTATGAAATACAAACATCCACACTAGAGGGCATCTATGTAAAGAAGTGCAAACAGTGGCCTTTCCCATTGATAAGCAATACATTTCCCCAGTATGTGAAATCCGCCTTTTTGTGTAGTGGAGGAGCCAGCAATCACACTGTGCCACACACAGTGTTGTCGTTCCCTGGATCTTGCCTGGTTCAATGATAGTGCAGATGTGTACCCGACTAAAGTTTCGATGCAGGTAGAAACGAATGAAATTAACCAAATAAGAAAGTAATTTGTAGATTCATGGATTGACGGGTATATATTGATACAATCAATCAAATGTATGTCGAAGTTTGGAAATGTTTTTGGTGCATCAACTATTTTGGCGATGTAGAAGACCGTATATCAGGTCCATGCGGTCTAGATAGCGACTGCGAAAACCATTTGGATCACGAATACTGAATGGTGATACGCACTGACGATATGAAAATCATGATGCCTTGCCGACATCATTGCAATTTTCCCTTGCAAGAAATTAGCTCATGTTCTTTTTATATATTTTTCTTGGTGGCAATTTGATGTTTGGTGCTGGTATTGTTCCATAGATTATGCATGAACGCTGAAGTTTTTTTACGAATGGCGGTAAACTACTAAATGTCGGGACTGATGAAAGATGTTCAGTAGGGGATGGGCGCTTGTGCTGAGTGATGCGAAGTTAAATCCTATTTCACTGTCACTGGGTGCCCGTGAATGGATTGAGAATAAAATTCTTAGAATACTTGAAGGAGCCTATGATGGACAACGGCTGGATAACGAATGTCGCACGTGACTTTGCGCCGCTATCTACATACGTAGATATCCTCAGTCTGTGATGCGGATTAGTGATCTAAGATGAGAGATATTCAAGCAAGGACGAGTGAGGGATGTATGCCGATCAGTTCCGCGTAAGTTTTCGACGGGGAGCTAATACCTAGGATGACAAAAGGTTAATGGGGATCATGAATTACACCCCTCTCGCCACTTTCAATGTTCTGCCTACGTCGGGCGTGAAGCCTGAAAGATCTTCGACTCACAGCACCCGGGAAAACTCATTGTTGCATACATAAGACGATCAATCTATGTAATAACAAATCGGGCTGTTTATATCATGTTTACCAGTGTGATCCATCCTCCCAGAGTGGAGATCTCAGACGAACCATCAACTTCCACAAGCTCTGCCATCCGTACACCATAGTTATTTCTGTTAACATCATAATTACTCGTTTCTAAGTACGAAATCAGCCTTGAATCCAACCCATTCTCCAGCCCCCTTTGTTGATAACAATATATAGGTTAGCATGAACCAGTCACGGCCACCCACGCTTCAGATTTTTGTTCGTGTGACCAGCTATTGAGAAAATGTGACTGGAACGCGATTGTTTCAGGATACTAAAATAACTGTCGGTGTATAAATACAGCTAAGTTACTGATTTCTCATGGAAAAAGTGTACTGTTCAACATCTGTAATCTGTGTAGGAAATTATTTCGCGCAATGGTAAATCAGTGAATTAAACGTGACATTAAACGTAAAGGGTGGCGGAAAACGATGCCGGCGTACTGTCATAAGGCCCCACCGACAAAATTATTGACTGCATATTTCCAAAAAACATCACCAGAATCAAAAGTGATCCGTGTGATGATTTCGACAAAAACATTTTGTCCGGACTATTCAAAATGGCTGCCTCCTGTTGCTGCTGAATCTAACTGGCGAAGGGATTATACAAAAACTCAATGATCTGTTACTGGTACTTCAATATGGTATCATGGGATAACTTGATTAACCAATGTAAATTAGGGATCTGACCGGATATGTAGGCTGTATATGACATGAGAAGACATAGGAGAATTATTTTCTTGGTTTTAGCCTTCAATGAAGTAAAAAAACTTCTGTCAGATTATTGTTTTGTTCAAGTATGTTGTTGCTGTATTTGACCAGACTTCACACAAGTTACGGTATGTTTGAGCCTTGATCGTGGAGCTCGTCGAATTTGGGGGTTTTATTTATGCCCATCCGGTCATATAATAGGGTTTTGCTGTTCGTGGTGATCGAGGACTTTATCCACAAACTATATAATGACAATTCAAGTTTGTTTTGTTATTTTCACAACTGCTGATGAGGATTATAGCACGGGGGCGTCAACAAACGATTTAATAACCTAACAGATTTCGAAACACGAACTTAACAAATCTATTAGTGGTTCATTCTAACATCTGGTTTTCTTTACTTACCTGTATTTTTCATCAATATCAGAATTAGATCGATGATACGGCCATGTACCACGGTTGCTGTGCCTTTTGCAAACAATTTAATCGGAGACTTGCACAAAACCAATTATCCAATCAGATTCTGCGATTTTCACTTCCTGTTTGCCGATTTTGGTCCATTTAACCAATCAACAGACAAAACTTGGCACTTCCGATTTAACTTTTGGCCCAATTATTCAAGTCTCCCATCAACGGAATCCGATCGATGCCAATTGCATAATCGAATTACATTAATTGTTATGGCTCTTTTTCTCTCTTTATACTCCGGGGTCGAACGGGGTGTCGAGTCAGTTGCCTACTGTTGTCCAGTCACCAACATTTTACGTCTGTAAATCAGATTACGAGACACCTATCACACAGAACAGCCAATGCGGGTGTTTTCATAAGTAACTTATTATTTGAGAGAGTAATATTATTTTGTCTTGCGTTTAAAAGCGTCAGTTTGAAATAGGGGTGGAGAGAAGAAATATTTATATCACCGTCATCAATGAGACGCTCTTTAAGACTTTTATATGTCAACTACCCGATCCCATCTTTACTTAAAACTACATTTGAAATTTCTCTTTCTCTAGCATAAACCAATGAGCTCACTTCAGACCTCGAATAGTTTGTGTTCGTGTGACCAGCTATAGAGCAAAAGTGAGTGGAGCAAGATGATTGAAGGATACTGAAAATGACTATCGTTGTGTAAATAGAGTTGAGAATTTACTGATTTTTTTTATTTCGGGCAATGGTAAAGCAGTGAAAGCAATTTGCTGCCTAATATTCTTGTAGAATTGATTGGTGTGGGTCATTGCTTATAGGGAATTTGTAATGATCTGTTCCGTGTGGTTCTACATGATACCATGGATCAACTTGGTCAACTGCGGTACCTGTACAGTGGAGAGCCAACTAGTGGAGTATTTCCTTGATTCTAGCATTTGAATGACTTCACAAGAAAATATTTAGTGTCCGCTGCACCTGAAATCAGAACCGAAAATAATGAGTCGCCATATAATAGCGCGTGCTGTGGCGCGTAATTTTCGAGGCTGAAACACTTACATGTATAGTCCCTTAGCTTTGATTCGAGCAGTTACGATTAATTCAAAACGGTCGTTTCAAATGAGGAGAACACACGTTCGAATTATTTTATTGGGAGTAAACGGGTATTTTCTCAAAAGCTAGGGCCGAGTAATGGTTTGTTTCCAGAGCTGTATTCGTAAGTGGAAGTGAATTCCCAACACGGCTACGTGTATTTGGACCCGTGAGTATGAAGTAACCCATATTGCACTGGGTGAATTACTAATGGTTGCAATGGCGAGGCGACCCTAATTCTATCACAGTGAAAATATAATTCTGATAGCCTTCAACTAAAGTATTTTTATTTCTCTCTTAGAGAAAGCTATCTTATTTGTTACAGATTCCTGAGTTTTGGGGTCAGTCAAAGGAGATCAACATGATGAATTCGAGTAGCACAAAGGAAGCAAATATTAGGTGGCCATCATGGACACCTGATAATATCTTCAGGACTCTTCGATACTCTATGAATATGAACCACAAAATTGCCCTGATAGGACAAAAAGAGATTACTATGAAAAATGTTAGACGGTCTGCACTATCAACTAGAAACATTGAATCCGACATAGGTAAGATATTTCTCAGTTTAGTATCCAACGTTTTACATGTAAAATACAAAGATAGTCAAACTGGGTTCCACGGATTCATCTCTTCACTTCCCAGCAGCTGATGATCCCATCTGACCATGCTGCTGAAGAATTGTTATGGAGGTGCTGATGGTATTTTGAAGCGACGTGGCTATCAGCAACGGTCTGGAGATTACGAACGTGAATGTTTTGATAGACGACTGCTGCGTACCGATCTTCTTATCTGACGGCTATTATTGGTTCCAGTGTCAGAACGAATAGCCATGCAAAATACAAGAGATCAATTCATTTCTCCTTGATACTGCTCTACATGTATTATACCGGAACAATGCATTGTTACTCGTTATGAACGAGGTTTATGAGGGAAACGAATCGTTGGTCTGGAACTGATTAAACACAACATTGACATGATGGTCGAAAACGATGCCGGCGTACTGATAAGAATTCATAAGACCACATTGACGAGTATACTGACTGCATATTTCAATTAAACATCACAAGAACAAAAAGCCAGGCTTTTGTTGTGACTGTTCATCTGGACATCGTGAATGACATGATCACACGACCCCTAGCGTCGGCAAGAGCGGTATTAGATACAATTTATTCAGAGCGATAATGTAATAGCCTTCTCAAGTAATTTGATGGAAAATTATTAACTATGTGACCGCCAGATAGAAAGAAAGCGGCCCAAACATGTGAGTATTAATAAAATGCAGAACAAATACCCATGAGACCCGACACCGACCAAGCGCTTCATTCGCCACCATGTTTACAAGTCAGAAAACCACAACCACAATGATTGTACAGATCTTTTGGGACGAACCGTCCACCAGCAGAATCTCAATATATACAAGCAACAATTGAACGCAACATTAAAAAGGGTCGTGGAAAACGATACCGGCGTACTCACAAGAACTCCTATGACCCCATAGATAAATATGCTGCCTGGAAATATACTGAGGCATGATACATTCACCTCTAATATATTAGTAGATACTGGAAAAATTAAACCTTCCGGAGGGGGTAGGAATTTGATGGACAGATTTAACTTGTGAGAAGTCATTGCCCCCACAGTCTGATATTTGTAATGCATTGTACCCAAATATATTCCATGAGCGACTCTCTGATGGTACGGCAAGCTTTTATTACACCTAGCGAATTAATTATGGATAACAACGTCATTCTGTGTTGATTAGCTAGTGATGTTCCGCTGTACAGAGTTTTCAAACCATGTTATACAAGTAGTTCATTTGAATAGTAGGTTCCGACTTCTAATGTGCCTCTCAAAGAACTTTTATTACAGTTGCTCAAGTATACTGCTTGAATCCTTGAATGACATACCCACATGGTCAAGACCAGCTGGGATCATATAATAGTGCATCAAACCTATCTGATGAAAATAAGCTTGAGAGAGTCAGATTTATTGCGACCTCTCAATGTAATGAACAAGTCGTTAGGCCAGTGTTATATGTCAAGTTGCAGGTGGTGAAGTGGTGAAGGTGATGAAATTGACCCATAATCTCGAAGCGTTCAGGTACTTTTGGGGCGATCAGATTGTTGAACTCGTCCCATATTTTGGGGGCTCTCGTTCTATAGGCATATCGCGGCCCAAACTAAAACAATCAGACTATTTGTTTTCTATAAATGCCAATAAACGGTAGTGGCCTGAGTCTCTGAGAGCTACGTGTACCAAGAGTGCAATGATATGAATTATTATGGATTAAGAATACTGATCAGCGATACGGATTTGATATTTTTGGAACATCATGATGTCTTGCCGGCATCATTGAAAACTGTTGACCGCTTCTCTCTTGCAGGAAACTAGCCTATGTTTTTGCATACTGTGATTGTCTTTTTGAATTTGGTGCTAATACTGTTATATGGAATATGGAATAGGTCTTTGGATTATGGACGCGGATATTCTCTAATGGACGACGGCTGAATTATGAATGACGGACTAGACGCTTGTAATGAATATTTCTCCGACACGGGATAACCCGAGTAAACTCCTAGACAGAATCGCAGATAAGCTATGAATTTAGCATATCATGGCATATTCATAAAATTCCTCAGTTTTCATTAGATGCTGGTCTAAATTTTCTTATGATAAGGTGGCATTGTGGGCCGTGGTCAGAGCAGGCAAGGCGCTCAGATTAACCACTAATCTACTAGCGTGTCTGAAATACAGAACATCACAGGATTCACTCTTTATGGTAGGCCGTCAGTGTCAAAACCGCGGTGTAAATCGAACTTATACCGCGGTGTAAATTGAATTTATACCGCGGTATATATTTTTGACTCGCAATGCAAGGATCCGCGCAATGCAAGGATCACTGGCAATGCAAGGATTGCGATTGAATTTAATTTATTTAGTTAAATATTTTTGACTCGCAATGCAAGGATCCGCGCATTGCGAGGAAAAAATATTTACACTAAATAAATTAAATTCCCTCACAATCTTTGCATTGCGAGTGATCCTTGCATTGCATGGATCATTACATTGCGAGCGATGCGTGTATTGCGCGGATCCTTGTATTGCGAGTCAAAAATATTTACACTAAATATATTAAATTCACTCGCAATCCTTGCATTGTGAGTGATCGTTGCATTGCGCGGATCCTTGCATTGCGAATGATGCTTGCATTGCGCAGATTGTCGCATTGACGATTTACACCGCGGTATAAGTTCGATTTACACCGCGGTAAAATGATCGAGGTTTTGGCACTGACGGCCTACCATAAACGATCACTCACAATGCAAGGATTGCGAGTGAATTTAATTTATTTAGTGTAAATATTTTTGACTCGCAATACAAGGATCCGCGCAATACACGCATCGCTCGCAATGTAATGATCCATGCAATGCAAGGATCACTCGCAATGCAAAGATTGTGAGGGAATTTAATTTATTTAGTGTAAATATTTTTTCCTCGCAATGCGCGGATCCTTGCATTGCGAGTCAAAATATTTAACTAAATAAATTAAATTCAATCGCAATCCTTGCATTGCCAGTGATCCTTGCATTGCGCGGATCCTTGCATTGCGAGTCAAAAATATATACCGCGGTATAAATTCAATTTGCACCGCGGTATAAGTTCGATTTACACCGCGGTCTAAATGACCGAGGTTTTGACACTGACGGCCTACCATAATCGTTGCATTGCGCAGATCCTTGCATTGCGAATGATGCTTGCATTGCGCAGATTCTCGCATTGACGATTTACACCGCGGTATAAGTTCGATTTACACCGCGGTAAAATGACCGAGGTTTTGGCACTGACGGCCTACCATAACTCTTGCTTCACTTTCATGAACACTAACTTGTAACATGTGGTGCAAAAGGCTCACCAGTCCAGCCTCCCGCCTCTCTGTCACATAGAAACTGTTGGGGAGGGCGGAGACTAAAAGATGTCTCAGAGTAATATGTCCAACCGAGTCTGAATTAAAGCATTCACCGTGGGTGGACAATGTCTTCAGCGGAACGTCTGAGCCCTCATTACACAGGCAAACCATTTATTATGGAGAAAAACTTTACAAATGATTAGTTCGTCTGAAATCGAAACTTGATGAATTCCTCTCTTGGGTTCATATATTGTCTGACAAAACATATATCAGCAGTAGAATCCATCCCATCATTATTCATGCCCAGTTGCCATACCTTGACTGATTTGTTAAGAATGAGCGTTGTGGTAAAAGGAGAAACTGAATTATGGTCATTAGGCAGTGCTGTGCCAAATAATTTATAGTGCCGACATGAATATAGGCCATTTGTTATGAAGAAGGATTACCTTATGGTTAGTTGGTCTGGAATTAAAGCTTGATTACCTTCTTTTACGGGAGACAATTGAGATCACGTCGATAAATCCTTCCTTGGAAGATTCCTGTGGTGTTGGTGTTCCCCTGAAATGAGATACATTCAGCCCCACGGAAAGTCGAAGCTCCCCTTTGAGAAAAGGATTTTGGTCAACGATATCATGACTGCCGGTTATTGGACAGGCCCTATTATGGGACACCTAGACCCACATTCTCTGACTATTACATTACAGTGTAATACAAATTAAAATTTTGACAAATTTCTGTTTAGTAACGAAATGTGTGCATGTTTATCCCTCGTGCGGGTTGGAAACAATGTCACAAATTTAGGTGAAAACGTGTCAGAAACTTTACTCCAGATTCTCGATTTCATTTCTGATTGCAGGTATGAGTAAATTCAACGAAATATTGCTGAAAATGTCCCCACAAATATAGAGAATCTGCATTCTGAATCTCAGTGTGCAACGCGACCAGAATTTCGCAGACGATATATATTTCTTGCCGCGTCTTGTCATTTCTTGTCTAAAATAATATAGTAGTCATTTTTTAGAGTTCAGGTTGTTGTACGTGCTGCAATAAGTGTATGCCAAAGTAGTTCCGAGGTAGTCGACTAATTTACAATGGAGAGATTTTAGTACGTGACGCGATTATTAAAATGGGCTGTGTCCTCGTTCACCGACTGCTTGATGATTTCAGTATAGATATGCTAGTAGAATATACAGCACAATTCATTCATGACCTTATTATGAGCCGGTATGGGAGGTGTCATGTTTCGAATTGTACCTACTGGCTGATTTTATTCTCTCTCTCAAAGTGTATTTCCCATACAAATTGCTTCAATGTGGAGGCTGATTGGGCGTAGTGGAACTCTCAGATAACATGAAAGGAAATCTGTCTGAAATTCTAGTTCGACCTTCTTTTCACCCCGATAAGATTTGTTTTCGCAAGAAGAAATGGAAATAGAGGTCTGGGAGAGTACTCCAAAATTTCGGTCTAAGTAGAGAGAGAGAGGTGAGCTGCTAAATTCCACACCAAATTTACGGTAATTCCTCCAATAATTAAATCACAGGAAGAGAAATTTTGCACTATGAGATGAAAAAGTGATCTAATCTAATAGAAAGGGAAGTTGACGTAATGGTACGAAAACGTGGGTTGACTTGAGTTCTACTAGGGTGATCGAATTATTAGACGATTTATCGTAGGCTTGTTGCCAAGGGAATGTCCTTTTGATACGTACCATGGAATAAAGAAAACTGATCATACCAAAAGTGAAAGATTGCCTCAAATACATTGGGGAGCATTATACTGTGGACTTGGTGACGTGCACCGCAAACAGAGTGAGAAAACCGTTTAACGACTTAATAGTGCCGTCACCAAAGAGCAGCCAAACAAAAGAATGGATAAGTCACCATGAAGTATTTTTTTAAAGATTTTCTCAGTTTTCAGCCATGCATATACGCATCAACTTCAGTACAGTTAAGCTCGCTCAAAGGACATGTAAAGTTCCGTGGCTGACAGAGTTGGCTGACGCAGTGACAAATCACTTCTGGATATGGGTACTTCATGTATTTGGCCAACATGGTCACGTAAGAGCTGCTTAAATGGAAGAACTCTTCTTAACACCGGTGTCTGGTGCCTAGTCATTCTTATTTGCCTGTCAGTACCTTTAATCACTAGTGTGCTCTGATGGAACAACAGATGCCGTCGAATGCAATTTGCAAAGATTTCTCCTGAGTAAATTCCCATAGGATGGGTGAAAAGATTCGACATATCTGCTTAGGCAGCTGCTGGGGATGTTCAGTCACCCCTTTGTTCACAATTGCAGAAATATAACTCGTTGTATCGATTCTTGTTATTGCCAGTGTGAAGAAAGCATGGAATGCAAGGCAATATTTTGGATTCAGCTATTGTGTTGTATGGTATTGGCCTTATCACAGTTCAAATACAGCTATTCACGTCCAGAGATTGCTTAGATTAGATAATATCCACGATTATCTCCTCTTCTGAGAACCCACCTTCATGTACATCATGACAAAGCTCCAGGTCCACCTGACCCTTCTGGTATACCAAATCTTAAACAGGAAGAAACACAGGTTGTCCGTGTTTCCTGTATTATCGACTTAATTGGTGCACTTGATTTTATGTGGGAGATTTACAGCTTTGTTTTTCATTTTTCGGTAGATTTTATTGATCTGTCTTGGAAGTGTAGACGAACCACTTAGTGGAACTGTAATCATGTCGTGGTTGTTCAAATTTTGTACGATGTTGCCCTTAGCCATTTCATTCCAAAACATTGCACACCCTCTGCCTACCGCGAACTGACAGGGCGAGATTTCTCTTTCTGGAACTGACAGAAAGGACTCACTTGGCATCCCCACCAGCAGCACTTAGCATGCAATATGGGTATAATAAGTCATCCGGGGACTACAAACTTGAACCGTCTGCCTGCAATCTGAAAACTGGTGCCCAGCGGTATGGCACCTCTTCAACAATGCCGGGTTCTGACAGAAGAAGCAGGCGAATGAAGGTCTCTCACTACTTACTACTTGTATTTCCGCATAAGGGGTATTAAGGCGTGGATGTTTGAATTTGTGTGTACTTCAATGTCTTTAGTGCAGTACCTGTATAAGATAACATCTTTTTCTGGTATCATAAGTACTTTGTTCTCTGTAATTATTAAACGTCAAGGTTTTAAAGATATAGTCATTATATCACGTACCGTGATTTCAGAGAATATCGCGAACTGACCCACCGCGAACTGTGACACACATTGGCTTGTATAAAGATTTACCACAATTTGACATAACACACATTCTACAAATACTCCAGTGATGTTGTCCTACCATAATATGCAGTCAGACCTTTTATGCGATATATGTTGGGCGAACTCCTTATTTAAGGATACGTAACCCCCCTGAGGGTCATAAGTTGTCTTTTTTCGTTATTTCTTTATTGAATATTCAATATTGGGTATAGTATTTGGTGGAAAAATTAAATCAAAATTCCGAACATAAGTGGTTCAATTTTGGGTTTGAAAAAGTAGTTCCTAAAGTAAGTTCAACAGATTACGATGGGAGGTCCGGTACCCTGATGGTAACAGATTAACCTTTCGCGCGACTGTGTATTGTGGGGCGTTGATGACTGCACGAGTGTGTATTGTGCTCTAACTGATTGCAGGTAATGAATGACCCGCCTGATTGGCTGACAGTAATAAACAGAAGAGCGGTCTGGGCTTTGCTGAGCAAAGGTGTGAACAATTTCCAGCCTAACAAATTTCAGCAAGTTGCTTACGTTGATAACCTTACTACACCGTTGAAGTGTTTCAGATTTTAAATTGAAAGTTGTCTGTTAATAAAGACGGAAAAAGTTCCTTGGAGCGATGATGTAAGAGAGAGCCTCGTCAAAATAATAACATGGCTCCCTCTTGTGTGAAAGTCGTGATCTCACTATCTCGAAGGCATGACTCGCTGTTGAGAATGTTGAGGACACGTACCTCACCGGATTCTTCTCGAAGTTGGTTTGCAGATACCATGCCATGAGATGTCGCATGGGATTGCGTTTTCCCACTTGCACCTACAGATGGAGACACCTGGTGACAAAGTCTGAATTTCTGGATCACCTGGTTATGCTGTAAGCATGCTTGCAAACATATATAACAAAGAATCCCCACTACTTTCATGCCATCTAATACCTCGTGATTCCAGCAGTAACTCTCGTTATGCATGGCAAGCAGCATTTGCCTCTCTCGTGTATATCCCCGACACCAACAACGCTCTCAAATCTATCACTGCCCCTTCGGCGGGGTACCTATTCGTCCACTCAAATACCCTTTATCCTATTACTGCCCGGCTGCTCATTGGCGCCCTAGCCTTATTTTCACTACACACCAGTCCACTCGGACTCTTCCCCACGAGTACTTCAAACTGAACCCTCACACGGTCCAGTTATACCACGGATGGCCCATCTCGGCACGAAATCGTCCATTAATATGCCATCCTATGACAGCGCATGTGCGCCATAGACTTACTTTCACTCCACACCAGACCAGTCGGACGCTCCCCCACGAGCGCTTCAGCTGACACCTCACACAACCCATTTGGAGTATAGATGGTCCGCCTGGACCTCAAAACGTTCACCAGAATCCCGTTTCCTAATACTGCCCGACTGCGCAAGTGCCCCATTCCACTACACACCAGTATAGTTCGACGCTTCCCCACGAGTGCTTCGAACTGACACCGCAAGACCCATTTGGACCAAGGATGGCCGACCTCTAGTCCAAACGTCTATTCAAAAACACTTTTTCTAAGTCTGCCCGACTGTGCATGCGCGTCATAACCTTACTTTCACTACACACAAGTCAGTCGGACGTTCCCCCATGAGCGCTTCAAACTGACGACCCATTTGGACCAGGGCTGGCCCATCTCGACTCCAAATCGTCCATTCAAATGCCCTTTTTCTTACTACTGCTCGACTGCGCATTCGCAGATTGACACCGGAAGTCACGTGACCGGACGGATCCTTTTACCACAAGTGCCCTTTGACCCAGAGGTCACGTGACCGGGAGTGAAGTCATCCGTGACGACACCGCCACGTGTACCATGGCGAGCAATGTTGTTGAACAATTTCCGAGCTGTTTGTGAACAACAACATATCATATACTATGGGTAGACAGCATGAGCCACATTGAGTAGTCCCCCTTAGATAAATGGGTTGTCATTTCTACTTTTCTACGTTTGATCTTCTCAGCCTTTGACTAATGGCGGGTTATCCCCATTGGATCAGCGAAAGAATGTCATTCCAAAGTCCGGTATCGGCATGAAGTAGTCTCCATTAGAAAAACGGGTTGACATTTATTTTACTTTCTTCTAATTTTCATCATGTAAGATTGATGGTTATCTCCCTTGGTGCAATGACGCAATGTCCGTCCCAAGCCCAGTATTGCCTCAGATTACAGAAAAGGGATCCTGTAATTTAAAGGGTAGTCATTCTCCACGGTCCATCGAAAACCGATCCATGGAACTGTTGTTGTAAGATACCAAGATGGTGTTCGCTTTAGATAGGCAATCGTCCTCAACGCGATTTTGATACGCACAGCTGGTGGGGCTAATTTTTGCCTAAAAAGCGCCAAATTGACTATTTCTTACAGTCTATATGCTGAATTATCAGATAAAGAATAAATCAAGGCCCACAGATAAACACAACCAAACTTGAAATGGTTCAAACCTGCCGGATTGGTTTATTTTGCACTTTTCGGTGCACTTACAGTCGACATTTTCTCTTGTTGCAAAATTATGACACCTTTAACCAAAATCATATATAGACCGAATATTTCAGAATTATTTGTTGTTTAAAATAACTAAAATTGGTGTTGGTTAATGGTGTCCTATTTTGTAACAAAAGAAAGTCTGCACCGAAAAGCCCATAAAGCCCATAAATCCGTTCTCGTGCATCGACAGCCCTTCATTATTTCGTGCCTTATAATTCAGCATGTAGGCTGTACAAAATGATCCATTTCATATCCTTTTGATAAAAGTGAAAATTTTGCCCTACAAACCGAACAGCTTGAGGACGATTTCCTGCCTTGAATGATCACAAATATGGGACTAATAAACCACTCTGATGCAAGTAAACCCGACATCAGTACTTTAAATACTTTGATTTCTTTCTCGGTTAAAGAGGAAGAGCGGGTATATGAAATGTTTCAAAGATTACAGACGATTTACAAGGTTTTAGAAAGAGATATTTCTACAGCTGTTCATTCTATTAATATCAGTCCTTATAATATTGCTTACTTAGGCCCGCTCGAAATACCTTTGAAGAAATATATGATTCCATTTCCGTTGCTTTTCGGTTCATGGCTATATGGTTGCGGCTCTTTCAACTCGTTCCATTCATTTAGAAACCGTTTCCAATTATCGATCGCGAATGAATCGTTTATTTCGAAAAAATTCTTCGAATTAGCGAATTTAGAAGGCGCGAGGAATTGTTTTTTTTCTTCAAAATAAACGATTAATTCGCGTATGCGGTGTGAATTGTTTTTCCTGCTGTCGGCAACCGCTTTTCAATCGAGAAAATTTTCTCGAATAAAAAGCGATGTCGCGACTCGATGGATCGAGAGAAAATAAAGGATTGAAAAAATGAGAGTAGTGCCGCAAGATTCAGCATGAATGACCTGTAAATATACAGTCGCGTTACTGTACAACAGATACATAATTCCAGTCTTACTAAAGCCGTTTTTTGTTCTGCTATCTTGTCTATATGTATTTGCCTTATGTAAAACTACAGTGTGTTTCTTTTCAATTAAAGGTAAATATATCGGGTATCGGTAGACACGATATATTGTTTAATTTTCTCTTCTTCTTATAGTTACGATTACTCCAAAAAGAAGGCCTAGCCTACCGGTATCGAATATGATATGTTAACCCGCTTCAGATTGCTACTTGTATATCATTAGTTATATAGAAGTTATATCACTGAAAAGCCTGATATCTACATGTGTGTTGTTGTGTTGTTTACAATGTTGTGCCAGCCGATTACATTTTACCTTGAGAATCACCTCTTCAAACAGAACGATAAATATAATACATCCCGAGTCTCCAAACAGGTGTGGCGGAAAAATGTTAAATCAAGAACAAAACAACCTTAAATGTGTTGTTAAAACACAAAACTGAACAGGAAAATTCAGATGCAAATTATCCAAATGATTAGCATTTATGTGATAGTATTTTTATCGGATATACATGTATCCTATATTCGGATAAAACAAAACTGTCACCCAGGGAGTTCCAGAAAGTTTTTGAAAAATCAAAATGCTGACATCTATTTATTACAAGAGACCCATAGTTCAGAGAAAGATGAGAAATTCTGGTCAGATCAGTGGGGTTCAAACATCTTTTTCAGTCATGGTGAAACCAATAGTAGGGGGGTAGCGGTTTTGTTTAGGAACAAAATACCCAAGATTCTTTCCCATACTATCGATAGTAAAGGCCGTTGTGTTATCCTAGAAATTACATATGAAGACAGAACATTATTGCTAGTGAATGTGTATGCTCCAAATGAGGTAACAGAACGGGAAACCTTTTTCCGATTATTGCATAAGAAACTTCTGACATATGACCCCAACACAGAGGTTATAATTGAAGGAGACTTTAATACTGCTATAAACCCAGAACTTGACAGAAAAATCTCCCCCAATACACAGACAAGCCTTGCACTTCATGATTTCATTATCTCCCTTGACTATCTGGACATCTATATAGAGAGAAAGGAATTTAAAGGAAAAGAAATACACCTGGCGTAAAGGTAATGATATTCAGTCCAGAATTGACTTTGTTCTAATTTCCAAGCGGTTAGCATCAAAGGTAAAATACGTCTCCATAAAACCTCGCTTGAAGTCCGACCACAGGATTATATACTTAGAGCTTGACACAGTTGTTCACTTTAAGCCCAACTTTTGGAAAATGCATATCAGTTATTTGAACGATAAAGAGTATAGGGAAGAAATTCAGCAATGTATAACATATATTAAAGCTGATCCCAATTTCACTGAACCCATGCGGTCTTGGGAATGGCTCAAATTCAATATAATGCAAATTTCAATTAATTACTCTACAAAGAAAAAAAGAGAAGACTAAAGAAGAAAAGGAACTTTTACGAACGATAACAATCCTAGATCAACATTTACAATCAGCTGTTGATGGTAACCTGCTTGAGGAATACAATATTGCAACAAAGAGGTTGGAAGAGTTACATGAAAACAAAGCTTTTGGCTCCTTCATCCGATCTAGAAGCAATTGGTTGGAAAAGAGAGAAAAAAGTACAAAATATTTTTATAACCTTGAAATATCTAAGGGAAGCGAGAAGGTAATAAACTGTCTATTGAACGCAGAAGGGGAGAAAGTTACAAACAATGAAGAAATCTTGTGTGAACTTCAAAAATATTGTAAACAACTGTACACCTCTAGTGGTATAGATAAAAATAAACTTCAAGAATTCATCAAAAACCCCACCATTCCTAAACTAGAAGAACACGAAAACAATCTTTTGGAAGGTGAATTAAGCGAAATAGAATGTAGAGATGCCTTGTTCAGTATGAAAGATAATAAATCACCTGGTTGTGATGGTATCCCTTCCGAATTTTATCAATCGTTTTAGGAAGATATTAAAGATCTTTCAATGATGGAGGCGTATCATTTAGGAGAACTCTGTACTTCGCAAAGAAGGGGGGTCATTACCCTACTTGAAAAGCCTGGAAAAGAAAACAATACTTGAGTAATTGGCGTCCCATATCTCTATTGAACGTAGATTACAAAATAGCTGCAAAAACTATTACAAATCGACTGAAAACTGTACCGAATGATACTGTCCACTCAACTCAAACTGAGTTTCTAAAGCATCGATACATCGGCGAAAATATCAGATTCATTTTAGACCTTCTGGAAACTTACGAGATAACGAGACTGGGTATCTATTGTTTTTAGACTTTGAGAAAGCCTTTGATTCAGTGGAATGGGAGTTCATGCACAAGGCAGTTGAAGCATTTAAGTTTGAGCCACAGATTTCAAACTGGCGGAAATTATTTTATAGTAACATAGAAAGTTTTGTCATTAATAAGGGAGTGTCTACCGGCTGGTTCCCTATTTCAAAAGGTACCCGTTAGGGCTGTCCATTGTCCCCTATATTTTTATCATATGCATGGAATTAATTAACATCAATTTCAGGAGTACTGTTGAAATAAAAGGGGTTAATATGAATGGTTTGGAGACAAAGGGTATTTACTTCGCAGATGATACAAAACTGACTCTGAAAAATATATTATCTGCTGAAAAATCTCTGACATTTTACTCTGTAGTTGAAAGTATTAGTGGACTGAAACTCAATCTGGAGAAATCTACAATTATGCCAATACAAGATAAGGTTTGTCAAGATATTATTCCCAAATTACAGTTTAAACATGATGGGGTTAAATTTTTGTGTGTTAAAATATTCAGAGATAGGAATAAATTGGATGAAAACACATCTACTCCCATTGAGAGCATACAAACACGTTTTAAAATATGGTCACAACGGAATTTAACTATGTTAGGGAGAGTATTATTATCTAAAGGAGAGGGACTGTCTCGATTAGTTTACCTAGCCAGCCATATACCTATTAATAAGAAAACAATATCCAAAATTAACAAAGAATTCTTTCGATTCATCTGGAACTATAAATCTGAAAAAGTCAAAAGAGCATTACCTGTGAAACACCCTGTTTCGTGTGCTTTAAATGCTATTGCTTTAAATTAAGTAGTGTAGGAGGACTAACTTTTTCCCTTCATTGTAATTACAATTTAAATAAAGTGTCACTTCCAGTTTTCTATAAAGAGGTCCTACAGTTTTGGGCAGATATTCAAAATACAGATACCGACATATATGAGATGAAATTATTTGGAATAATCGAAAGGTTACTTCAAATAAATCTCCCATATACATTGATGCATGGGTAAAAGGTGGAAAAGTATACGTCAGAGATGTGATGGATTATAAAGGGGAAGTTTTGACACTACAGGAACTGTGCAGAAAGTACAAAATGCAAGTTAAATATGGATTATATAAAAAAGTGTTAACATCAGTAAAACGTGCTACAGGTCAGAACTTATTCAATATTCATAGCCAAAGACCATCTGTTAACTTAAACATACCCCCTAAAGTAACTGAAGACATGTTTTAGGTAAGCCTAAAATAAGCACTAAATTTCTTTATAAACATATTCTAAGCTTTCAGATTGCCCATTATCCCAATCAAGATGACACAACACATAGTCTGTTTCCTATTTTCGATTTGCCCGTTGAAATAAGCACAAGCAACTACAATTTAAAATTGCTCACAATATTGTCCCCGCAAGAAAGTATTTGCATAAAATCAAAATTGCTTCCTCTCCAGATTGTATAGAGTATCAAATAGAGGATGAGATGTCACATTATTTCCTAGACTGTTCCCAATCTGAAAACTTCATAGTTAAATATTTTGATTGGATTAAAACCTTACTAGATGTTACTGTTGATAGGCAATCTTATTTGTATGGTATTGCAGATACTGATAAAGAAAGATTATATCAATTACCTCAACATGCAAGCTAAATTCTCCACTTATTAAGTGCAAAGTGGAAGAGAATGAGCAGAATTTCACCCATTTTCTGAACGGTATCAATTTACCCTGCGTGTTCTGAAGAGATCTGGTAAACACAAGTTCATGGATACAATAATTGATAAGAGTTTGGCCTATTCTTGAAATGACTATCAAATCCATCACTTCTGCTACCTGTTCAACATGCCACATTGTGAACAAATGTTTAATTCTATGTCATATGTGTAATTTTTTTTTTTTATTATTTCTTCTTTGTTTAATAACTGAATACATTCTGCCCTGTTACTCCCACACCACGTGGGAAATGTAAGGGCAAAACTGTAAAATCGTGGCCAAATGCATGAATAAATGCCCAGTGGTTATGTCCAGGGCTTAAACGAAAAAAAAAAAAAAAAAAATTCGAACAAACAAACAAAACAATAATAACAGTTGTAAACAGTTTTACAAATAGCCGTGCTATATATTAATACAGTGCCTTCGAAGACCCAAAAGCCCCGTATGGCAATGTTATAATCAGTACAGCGCCATCTATCTACACAAGAAAATGGTGATCCAGGTCAACCCAACCGGGCTGAACAAGACAAAAACAAACCGCCGCGAACATTGTCTGGTGATTCTTACATGGAGTGTGAACCTATCCCTCTATACTCGTCCCAAGTTTCGCGAAGTGCTCTACGGCTGATTCTGTTTGGTGTACATTATCTGTGTTTTGATTTCTCGGTCTGTGTCGGCGAACTCACATATGGCAGCGAGTTGTCGGAGACGTGTATGGAAGAAGTCAATGTTTTCACTCTCATTTTGACTGGCTTGACGGAAAACGTACACTTCATAGGCGAGATTTTTCTTTGGAGAAAAATCTTTTGTCAGGGCCTCATGTGCAGATTTGTAATCTTTGTCTTCACCTACATTGGGCAAGGTTTCAAAAATGTCACAGGTCTCTGAGCCAACGTAGTAAAGTAGCAAAGCTCGCTTTCTAGTATCATCTTTGATGTCCATAGCTCTTAACAGGTTTTCAAATCGTTTTAGCCATTTAAACCATCTGACACTGATCGACGTAAGATCGCTGTTTATGTCAAATTTTGCAAACCCTGGTAAACTTTGCGCCATTTTCAGAACGTCGGTACACGTGTTTACACTCGTACACTGGTTTTCGGGATGTGCGCGACCACGTGTTACACTAATGTTACACTCATGTACTGTGCAACAACAACAACAGTTTGCTTGTAAGAGTTTATGTTCGTCAAATTTCTTCGAAACTTACTCACAGTGCTGTTTGACTGCTTCCAAAGGTTTTGAACATAGTTCATCTTGTTTTTGCAATGAATTCGGATCCCGTATTCGTCGCCAATGTCATGAAGAAGATGTAAGAAAGACGAGATCGACATCAGGCTGAATCATATGCACTTGCAATTTGGTCGTCTTCTGTTACTTTGAGTATTTCAGGCAGTGGCGTCGGAACGTCATTGAAAGTGAGGGAGGGGGGGGGGCGGTGGACTATCACAGCCCAACAGGCGAGGGTCCAGGGGCGGCCTAGGCCCCGAAAGCTCCGGGGTCCTAGATCGCCGGAGATACGTTCTGAGCGTTTTTCCGGCAATAAAACTGATCATACCGCATTCAGATTTATGGTTCTATTTTCACGATTTTTTCGCAATTATAAGCACGCATCGATATTGAAAACCTCGCACCTCATGCCTGCATCCATTTGACTTTCTAATTATATTTAAAACATACAAAACGATGACTTCTAGTTCTTGGAAGGGAAACAATATGCCTACCAATACGATTCATTCACACAAAGATAAAACAAGGAAATCTGGTTCACACTCCATGTAAGAATCACCAGACAATGTATACAATAGCCAAGTCTGGAGACAACAATGTATCTGGACTTGAGTCTTTTCAGCTGCACAAAGACTCAGACAATATCTACCTACATGAAGTATCTACCTTCATTCACACTCCATGTAAGAATCACCAGACAATGTATACAATAGCCAAGTCTGGAGACAACAATGTATCTGGACTTGAGTCTTTTCAGCTGCACAAAGACTCACACAATATCTATCTACATGAAGTATCTACCGAGGGATATGAAACGCGGCTCCTCTCTTTGAACTAGACTGTGTCTCGCTAATTGATATATTAATGAGTGATTAGTGATTGGTTAATTAGTACGCCTCGTCACTGATTGGCTTTTTGTGCTCAAAAGACCGTCACGTGTGCTTCGCTGCGAGTCCCGCCCTGTTTCGCTGGCCAATGCTGGGCGAATACACGTGCTTGTCAACTAGGCTCCATTAACGTGAAGGCCAGTGAACTCAATTTAGGCCAAGATTTGTGACCAAAAAAAATTCCTTTACAGCTTAACGAGTGGCAAAAGGAATACATCATGCAAACGACAAGAAACAAAACTAGTGCACGGAGAAAAAAAATCTAAAAAAACAAATGACCCAAAAGACTAGTCAATCACAAAAACGTACAAGAATTGTGAGATTTGTTCAGAATTCTAGATATTTGGCATTTTTACGATTTTCACGAGCAATTATTTACAAAAACAAAAATGGAAAATTAAAACATTTTGCGTACTGTCAATGACATGCTTGCATATTTTGTAAAAACTAGCACAGATATACTTCAAAGATTGAGATAAATGAGAAGTTTGATCACAAAGATGGGGAAAAATGAGTTTTTCCTTCCCGCTCCGTCCGCTCAGTTATCGGCAGCGCAGAGCGGTCGAAAGTTGTCATGAAAATATGCATCTTTTCGATGAAAATCCCTCAAAAGTTTCTTCTCTCAAAATAGTACCTGTCTCGATCAAATAATCTGATGCCAATTGCTGCAGATGAACGTTTATAAATGTGGTAAAATCTGGAATGAATTCGTGACGAAAACTAGGCGACGCAAAGAAGTTTAAAACAATGGCGGTATATAATGTCTCGCAGAATCTCGCCAGGCTCACGCTCGAGACACACATTCAGCGTGAGCTCGCGGCGGCGCCTTTGATGTTGGGGTATGATTGATATCCCTTTAATATTCGTCCCAGGCGAAACTGAATGGATTCTGGACAATTTACTCTCAGCAGCCAGAGCACTAGAAATCTCTGAGACACATGCACAAAATATGGAAGCAGATACAAACAAAACTGTTGAAGTCAACAAAATACAACAGAAAGGGAACTGGAATAAAAGGTACCAAAATGGTCAGAAATACAAACAGAAATTCAGACAAAAACCTGATTTTCAAAGGAAATTCACTAAAACCTGCTACTACTGTGGTGGATAATTTCCACACAAAGGAGAATGTCCAGCCAAGGGCAAACAGTGTGGAATATGTTCCAAATATGATCACTTTACTAAAGTCTGTCAGTCCGTGACACTCCATGACACTCCTATCCAAGTCTTGGTCGATTCAGGTGCTTCATTCAACATTCTTGATGAGAAGTCATACAACAGTCTCCAACATAAGCCAAAACTGAAACCCACTAAAGTACACAGATCTATCCCTATGGTTCAAACAGCTCTCTTCCAGTAAAAGGTGTTTTTGTGTCTGACGTCAGTCGTAAATCGTCAATAACTTTGTCCGAAGTCGAGTTCTATGTTGTTCGTAACAACAGTGGCGCCTTGCTCAGCTATCAGACGGCTATGGATCTAGGTTGCTTACAGATTATAAATCGAGTCGATCCGTTACCAGGCGACATCACTGATCAGCTCAAAATGGAGTATGCTGACCTATTTCAAGGTATTGGGAAACTGAGTGATTACCAGGTGGAACTTCACATCGACAAATCCGTGCAACCTGTGGCTCAACCACATCGCAGAATTCCATTTCACATTCGAAGCAAAGTGGAAGAGGAACTTGATCGATTGGAATCCTTAGACATAATTGAGAAAGTTGAAGGTCCGACCCCTTCGGTATCGCCGAGAGTCTTAGTCCCGAAGCCTAAACAACCAGACAAGGTAAGAATCTGCATCGAAATGAGATTAGCCAACCAAGCTATTAACCGTGAGAGACACATCACACCCACTGTAGATGATCTAATCACTGATCTGAATGGAGCACTTCACAAAGCTAGATCTTAACTCTGGTTACCATCAGCTGGAATTGTCACCAAGCTCAAGATATATTACCACATTCTCCACTCATGTTGGGTTACGAAGATACAAAAGGTTAAATTTTGGAGTAAACTCAGCCGTAGAAATTTTCCAAAATGCAGTACGTGAGACTCTAGAGGGTATCCCTGGCGTCCTTAATGTGAGTGATTGTAACAGTCTATATGGCAGCAATAACAGACCAATGTTGTAAAGTTTATGTAGCCGCATACACTCCTGGCTGCACGGTTTATTCCAGCATGGCCGACCGATTGTTACAATTACTCCCAGCATGCATTGGGACGTGTAAGCCAATTGCCGAACTGTAGTACAATATTTCGTAGGATATTACATCCCTCTCTATGTTAGATTTGAAATATCGTATCAAAATGGACCAACACTTCGTGTTATTAAAGAACTGTGAGAATTAAACTGAAGTGTCGTGTTTGTCAATATAACAATAACGAAGAGTTCAAGGACAACTGTCAATACAAGTGACATCACTTCCATGTCAGAATAACATAGTCACAATTAACTCTGTAGAATATCAGGAACACTGAACTGGGCATTTCAACCTATATAAAATCCAACTGAATCTCATGGTACTTCCATCTGTTATATAAGACACAAAAATTAAATGTTCTTGGATAATGTCCAAATCCAAACTTATCACTGGGAACAAGCCCAACAATACTGGGAACATCAAATTAGAGTTAATGTCCAGTGATACCAAGAGGTAGCATCGTTATGCCTTTTAACATTTAACTAAGGTCCTGTCAGTATCTCTTATAGTCTTTGAGGTAACTCGGTTCACGTCTTGTTCGGGTGGGCCTTTC
Organism: Hanleya hanleyi; assembly: GCA_036873755.1. Lineage (NCBI taxonomy): Eukaryota > Metazoa > Mollusca > Polyplacophora > Lepidopleurida > Hanleyidae > Hanleya > Hanleya hanleyi. Next base: position 34,541 of record JAVTVY010045673.1, on the reverse strand, counting down.
TCTCGGCTGAACAGGGTGGTTCTTCACTAGAACCGCTTTTTGCTGGGCTTCGAATTGGAGTTGTAAGGAATGGTTCTAACTCCTCTTCCTCCTCTTCTTTATTAGTTGGGACATGGTGCTTTGTAGGTATTTTGCGAAAGAATGATGAATTTCGCGTGACGTTTCGACCGTTAGCTGTCACGGTGACCATATTGCCTTTCTTCTCAGTCACGACATGAGGTGTTGGCTGAAAAGGTGTTGACAGCTTGTTTTGTTTCTTGTCCCGTTTCACAAGTACGTGATCTCCAACACTGATATCACACGGACGCGCACAGTTTCGACGATCCGCGTTCTCCTTCATTTTCTGTTTGGCCAGTTTGTCGTTCGCTCTGGCTTTCTGATGAGTTTTACACGATGATGTCTGACGTTCCAGTTCTGGGAGTTTCGTTGGAGCTTCACGGCCAAATAGAAGTCGAAATGGACTGAACCTCGTAGATGGATGTGGAGTGGCTCGATACTGTCTTTGGAAGTGGATAAGTTCTTGCTTCCAGTTCTTTTGTTCCAGCTGTGCCGCTCTCACAGATTTCATAATCGGTCTGTTGAATGTTTCAGCCTGCGCATTAGCACGTGGCCAATGTGGCGTTATTCGTCGATGCTTGAAACCAATGTGGTTCGCAAACTTTTCGAATGCCTGAGAGTTGAACGGGCTTCCATTGTCCGTTTTTATCACTTTCGGTATTCCAAACTGTGACAACACTTTGTCTAATACAGGTATCACAGTGTTGTGGGATGTTGATCGGATAACCTCGACGACAGGGTATCGCGAGTATTCATCGGTGATGACACAAAGATATTCGCCTGTAGGAAGAGGTCATAGAAAATCCATACTAAGGCATTCTCATGGTTTGTCGGGCAGTTCAGACATGATGAGTGGTTCCATGTTTCGCGTATTTGGATATGTTGTTGCCTGGCAAGGCAAGCAATTTCTCACGGCTGTCTCAACTTTGTCATTGATTCCTGGAAACCAAACTTTGGAGCGAATGAAGGCTTTGGTACGACTCACGCCTTGGTGACCTTCATGTGCCAGGGCCACCGCTCGAGTGCGTAGTTCACTTGGAATGATGATGAGATTACCGCGAAGAAGTACACCATCAGAGTGGCATGTAAGTTCATCCCGAACAGAACTGAATTCACGCAATTCATCAAAGTTGACGTCTGGGTCTTGTAGAGTTTTGATTTCGTGCCACTGTTGTGTGCGCACAAGTTCAATCACTTTCTGTAGCGTTTTGTCACGAGCTGTAGCGCTCTTGATTTCATCAAAGCTCATGGCTTTGGGAACAGATGTATCAGCAATAAAGTTCACGTACTGTTCTGCAAGTTTCTCGTGTCGCGGAGTCTTCGTAATTGGTGGAGGGTGTCGCGACATATAGTCTGCAGGATTCTCTCTACCTGGGTGGTAGACGATAGACATCTTGTATGGTTGTAGTCTTAAACCCCAACGTTCGATACGTAGTGGAGGTCTTGGCTTCTCCCAGATCCTTTCAAGTGGTTTGTGATCGGTCACGACTGTAAAGTGTTGAGCGCCGTTGACGTATATGTCGAAGTGTTCACAAGCCCATAACACGCCAAGAGCTTCACGCTCTGTTTGGCTGTATTGCGACTCAACATCTGTGAGCGCTCTGCTTGCGTAAGCAACTACTCGTCCGTCCTGGACAAGCATTGCGCCCAGACCCACTGGACTCGCGTCAACGATGATTTCAATGTCCTTCCTTGGGTCAAAGTAAGACATTACAGTTGCTGTAGTGAGCTGCTCCTTCAGCTTCTGGAAGGCGTGTTCTTGCTCATCGGACCATATCCATGTCACATCGTTTCTGGTGAGGCGTTGTAGAGGTTCCGCTATTGTAGCGTAGTCATGGATGAACCGTCCACAGTAATTCATCATGCCCAGGAAACTCTTAACCTCGGAGACATTTCCTGGACGTTCAGCGTGGCGAATGGCGTCAATTTTCTTCTGATCAGGAGACACACCGTCTCCACTGAATACGAGACCATAGAAATCGAGCTTGTTTTTGTTAAACTCGCATTTCTCTTTGCTTAGTGTAATGCCTTCTTCGTCAAGGCGTTTGAGCGTAGCTTCCAGTGCAATGTCATGATCACGTTGCGTTTTGCCATATATTACGATGTCGTCGCTGATATTCTTCGTGCCGTCGATATCCTGTATGATCTGGCGGATGGTTTCTTGAAATACCTCGGATGCAGACGAGATTCCAAAATTCAGACGTTTGTAGCGAAAGAGTCCCAGATGGCAGCTGAACGTTGTAATGTACCGAGAGTCGGGATGCAGCTCCAACTGATGATATCCTGCGCATAAATCTAGCTTACTGAACACTTTGGCCCCATTGAGATCAGTGATAACTTCATCAATGGTTGGCATCTGGTGTCGTTCTCGAATGATTGCTTTGTTTGCGGCATCACGATTGGGGAAATCCATGGGGTTGGTACCCCTTCCACTTTCTCAATAACGTCGTCCTGTAATAACTTCTGTATTTCTTGTTCCACCTTATTCCGTAAGTGAAATGGCGTTCTGCGGTGTCTTTGAGCGACAGGTTTCACTGTTTCATCTATGTGTAATTTCACAACTCTGTTTTTCACTTTGCCAATGCCATTGAAAAGGTTCGGGTACTTTTCTGTAGGAGAGTCCACGCTATTCAGCATCTTGATTAAGCCCAACTCTTGAGCTGTATTGTACCCCAAAAGTGATCCGTGTCTCCCTTGCACTACGCTGAAGTTGTGGTACTGAATCTGTCGTGCTGTCTCCACTGTAAGAGCACATCGGCCCAACAGCTTTAACGGTGCGGTACCACCGTACGGAAATAAACACGGCTGTGGGTTACCTAGTAGTTTGTATGTATGTTCATCGAGGACGTTCACTGAGGCACCTGTATCAATGAGAATATCTATCTCAACATTGTTCAGTTTCAGTTTCACTTTGGGTGCTTTGTCACTCAATGTATTAAGTTTTTGTCCGTATACACCCCTCTTATCACTTTTGAGTGGCTTGTCACTCACCGAGCTGACAGAATTTCTGTTTACACCCTTTTTGTCACTCTGGGGTGAAGTTTCACCTTTCTTGCTAAGAGTGTTGTTGTTTACACCCTTTTCACCCTTCGGGCTAAGAGTGTAGTTTTCTGCACGAACAATGTAGCAATACGAGTCCTCGTCATTGGAGTCAGAGTTTAACACGCTTACAGCACATGCACTGTTTTGTTGTACGTTTTTCACTGTTTGTTTGTTCTTGAGTTTTAAACATGCTTTAGTAAAATGATCTGGCTTTTTGCAGTAACCACAAGTTTTTCCCTTGGCAGGACAAATCCCTTTGTGTGGGTATTTGCCACCACAGAAGATATATTTCTTCCCTCCGAAGCCATTACCATTATCGGAAGTACGAGTTTGTTGCCTAGGTGAATGCTGGACAAAGTTCTTGTGTCCCTGATTTTTGTGAGAAGCGTTTTTCTGAGCACGTTTCGGCTTGATAGCATTCACAGTGTCTTTCTCCATAGCAGATGCTTGAAAATCAGCTAGTTCAAGAGTTCTACCGAGTTCTAAAATGTTAGCCAGACTTTTGTCAGGTTCACGGAGTGCTCTCCGGCGCAGATGATTTGATGTACAGTTCTGAATTACTTGAGAAAGAATTTCTTTATCGACATCTGCGAATTGACAATTCTTTGCTAACTGTCTAAGTTCTGTAACATATTCATCTAGAGACTGACCTTCATTCTGTTTGCTGCTCCTGAATTTATAGATTTCCATCTGAACGTTTGTTTGTGGTTCAAAGTAATCACTCAGAACTTTCTTGGTGTCTGTATATGTTGATTCATCAGTGTCACCTTTCTCGGCCTGGTAAATGTCGTACACACGTTCCCCTGCATAGTGTAGCAAAAGTGCACGCTGCCTCTTCTCGTCGGCAATATTCATAGCCACAAATAAGTTTTCCAGGCGTTCGACGTATTTATTCCATCGAGTACCGGCATTCGATTTGTCCGCGTCGTAGTCGAAGCTTGGAAAATTCGGTAAATGTTCCATAATGCTGCAGGTCACGAAGCACGTGGTTGGTGGTATTGCGCACCAGGTGTCTGTTAACCGATGTAGGTCACAAAAATGTCAATTTGCAATGCAAAGTTTGTACACAAATGTCTGTAAACGTTATCCGTGGATCCTCGAATATCACACAACACTCGTCGCCAATGTAACAGTCTATATGGCAGCAATAACAGACCAATGTTGTAAAGTTTATGTAGCCGCATACACTCCTGGCTGCACGGTTTATTCCAGCATGGCCGACCGATTGTTACAATTACTCCCAGCATGCATTGGGACGTGTAAGCCAATTGCCGAACTGTAGTACAATATTTCGTAGGATATTACAGTGATGACCTGTTGGTATCAGCTGAAACACAAATTGAACACAACCGGCGTCTCACGGCAGTTCTTCAACGCCTCAGAGAGCGTAAAATCACATTGAATCCGGACAAATGTGAATTCAACCGACAACGCCTCGAGTTTTATGGGTACATCTTCTCAAAAGATGGAATTTCTCCAGACCCGAAGAAAGTTACAGCCATCAAAAACGTTAGTCCGCCACAAAATCCTGCTGAAATCAGATGTACTGCTCGAGATTCATCCCAGAGCTACAGTTCAGACCAGCTGAAAGGTTAATGTTGGCGCACCAACGGCGCGCAAACGAAGCGCGCCAACACAAAGGTATAGCGCGCCAATGCCCATGATTATCGGCTGGCCATTGTTCTAACTCTGTTGAATGTAGTCCGCCGACATGATTGAACACAGGCCGCGCGCTATCAGCACGGTCAGACAATGGCTGGAAGCGAGCTGCAGGAGTTAGAGCCCGCTAGTGAGGTCTCTGTTAGCGAGCGATCGTTCACGCGAGAGAGCTCAAGAAAATCAGTTGGGAGTCCACGTGGCGTTAATCGGCACGAAGCTAACTGTTTGCACAGAATGTCTGCCTGTAATTCATACCTATTAAATACCATCAGGTATATGAATTTGTGTTACCGGCGAACACGTGGACCTCGATCAAGCGTATTTGCATTCCATCTAAAAATTTGTAAAAGGAAATAGATTTAAGATTTATTTTAATCATAAATACTGCTTGCAAAATGGATTGTAATTTGTGCTTCGTCGGACACCTGCTTTCAAAGTTGACCCAGACTTGCGCGTCTCACGGAATAGCGTTTCTGGTATTAAAGAATGGGTATTTATTTATTGGAAGTTTCATCTTACGGCCGCTCCTCATACAGATGCGCAAGTTCAAGTCATTCGGTTTTATATATTCAAAAATTCTTGCAAATTGTGTTAATTTTGACCATTCAAGAGTAAATGCCCGGGATTTTACTACCGGATTATGCAGTGTATAAATATTTAATCAGTGGGACAAGAACCGATGAAACGAATTATGTAATACCCGTAACTTTTTACTAGAAATTGGTTGATTGATTTGATTGAAGTCTGGCAGTCCCTTTCTGAGGATTTGTCACCAATAAAACAGAACTCACTCCTCTGTGAAATAGATCAACCCTCATGAAATCTGGCTTCTACACACAACCCAGCTATCCAGACAAACTTTGGCACAAGTGTTGGATGCTGTCTGAACATGCTTAATATAGCCCCGCGCGACCAGTTTGACCCCACGTGGCTTTTCGCGGGAAAATGAGAACACGTGTTTGAAATCTTGCAACATATTACTGTGCAGAAGTTATATTTTACTGAACCGACAGTATGATTTGGCAGGAAGAAGACCGACTGATGGGAAAATCTTTCACTTTAAGTTATAATCCATCTTACTATGAAAACAGTACAGTCGACGGCAGTTCAATACGATTTCCCTTGAGTACATGTACGTATATCATCGCAGGTTATTCATGCACAAATACATGAATGTATGAGGACAATCCGTCTGGGATTAATCTGTTATTATTTTGTTGTTTTTTTTCTAGCCCTGCCGCTGTAATGTTAATACATCCCGCTATAGTATAATAAAAACTGGTCCTAGGGGGCCACACCTGCAATAACACTGGTGAAAACCCAGACTCCTACTTGCCCGTTTTATTTTTCTTGTATTCATTGTTTAGTATCTGCGGGTGCAAGTTTCGGGTTATTTTAGGTCGAAAATTCTTATTTCTGACCAGCGAAACCCTCATCAGGGAGCCTATACACATTGACCGTTAGACCTACATTTCATATGTGTTAATGTATACTTCCTGTCGAACAGTATAACGGATGTTATATTGTCAGCAAGAAAACAACACTGTAAAGATTAATCATCTCGTTAAGTTTGGCGTAAACAAGTGGAGAATATAAACATAACAGTGCATTCTCTCTCTGACGGGGTAAAGCGATATCCCGCTGTCGTCCAACAAAATGCGCGTCTGCTTTTTAGGTAGAAATCTCTGTTATTGTTTCGTTTTTGTTATTTAGTTGGAACGATGGATGTGTGGGTCATAAATACTTGTTAATTCTTATTTCCTCATCGGAAGTTATATATTATTTCGTGTGCAACCTTTAACAGTCGGGCGGTAACGAATAAAGAGCATATACAATTGGAGTATTTGTCATTCTCTGTAAGGGGCTAATTGATCTTTTGAGTTTCTGTGTATATTTTGGTTAGGCGGTTGTAACAAGACAAGCCAAAGAGACAACTAGTCTGACCGAGCACTGCATGTTGCCCCGATTATGATCTCGACTCGCCCGTGTGTCTGAATTTATACGAAGCTCTATTCATTTGAAATGTTACGTTCAACCGTTTTACTGGCTGTTCTGAAAGAGGAGGCGGCCTTCGCAATTTGCACACACCAACGTTTTATGAATTCTGATAATATATTTAGGCATACTTTAAGCTATCTTTGGCGAAACTTTTTGTTAATGAAGATTATTCGTAGTCTCAACCGAATGTTCACAAGACGGCCGAGTTTCCTTGGCGCGCAAACAAAAAATGATAGATAAACATTTACAGCATTCTTATTGAAGAAGTCGAATCTTCTATATATTTTTTAATTACTTAGCCAGTAATTTAAACTGTAGAATAGATTGTGTTCTTGCCGTACACCGCCAGAGGGGAACTCTTTGAAAACAATTCAGTTTTAAGCGGTGACGGCTGTTAGCGTGCGATCCGGCAAGCGCGCCAACCCCCCGGGGAGCCTTTGTTTACCGCCGACATGCTCACAATGGTTCAGTGGTTTGACCGGACTATATTCTACCGGCGCGTGGCGGCAAGGGTCACATCATGGGGGTGTAATAAGTCTTGGTGATTAGGCCAGCACGTTGGCGCGCTATCGGTGCGTAAACGCTGTTCACTAATTGGAAGGTTAAGCTGGTCTGAACTGTAGCTACACTCACTCAGCCATTACGAAACTTGACGAAAAAGGAACAAGATTGGGTATGGGACGAAACGCATCAAAAAGCACTCGATGACCTCAAAGACGGACTATCTAGCAGTTGTGTTAATGCGTACTTTGACACAAAAAAGAAAACCGAGTTAGTCGTTGATGCCAGCCCATTTGGACTTGCAGCCATTCTCACACAGCTTGATAAGAGTAACAACCTGCATGTTATCGCATTTGCCAGCAGATCACTCACACCAGTTGAAAGCAGATACAGTCAGACGGAACGTGAGGGACTTGCGATAACCTGGGCATGCCAACACTTCCATCTGTATCTCTATGGTCATCAGTTCACTGTAGTAACAGACCACAAACCACTGGAGAACATATTTCAAAACCCCAAGTCAGTTCCCCCAACCAGGATCGAGCGTTGGATGATTAAACTCCAGCCATACACTTTTCAAGTAGTTTACCGGCCTGGAAAGAATAACCCAGCAGACTACATGTCGCGACATCCGGAGGTTCACTCTGATAGTAGATCCTCCAAATAGTCGGAGCGGACTACGTCATGACAACTGCATACGGGCACCTGCATGAATATGATGACAGCTAATGTATACTGGTGCATGCATATGATGACAGATAGGATAATGTATACTGGTGCATGTATATGGTGATAGACAGGATAATGTATACTGGTGCATGTATATGATGACAGACTGGATAATGTATACCGATGCATGTATATGATGACAGATAGAATAATGTATACTGGTGCATGTATATGGTGACAGACAGGATTATGTACACCGATGCATGAATATGATAAGGATGATGTTTGCATGTGCACGGTGACATATGGCATAACGAATACATATATACAATGACAGATTGAATGTTGATACGGTACCGGTGAATGTACATAATGACGGATAGGATAAAGTATACCGATGGATGATGGCAGATAGGATAACATATACTGGTGGAGTATATGATGACAGATAGAGTAATGTATAAGGGCATGTATATGATGACAGACAGGATAATGCATACCGTTGGATGTATATGATGACATACATAAAAAATTATACCGATACATGATGACAGATAGGATAACATATACCGGTGGAATATATGAGGAGAGATAAGAGTAATGCATGCTGGGGCATGTATACGATGACATACCATAAAACTTATATACCGATGCATGACAGATATAGGAAAACATATACCGGTAGAGTATATGATGACAGATAGAGTAATGTATACCGGGGCATGTATATGATTGACAGACAGAATATTGCATACCATGAATCTTGTACTGATGCATGATGACAGATAGGTGGAGCACAGAGTATATGATGACTGATAGGATAATGTATACCGGTGGATGATGTATACCGTAAAACTTATGATATCCTGTCATCATGCGTCGGTTTATGTCATATACCGGTGGATATATATGACGACAGATATGATAATGCATACCGGTACTTGTATATGGAGGCTGATAGGATGATGTATACCGGTGAATGTATGATGACAGTCACGATAACCTATACCGGTGGATGAACAAGATGACAGATGGGGAAAATGGCCTCTGGGGAAAAGGGCCACTGGGGAAAATGCCCATGGGGAAATGGGCCGCTGGGGAAAAAGACCACTGGGAGAAAAGGCCGTACTCCGACAGAAACGTATACTGGTGCATGTATATGATGACAGCTAGGATAATGTATTCTGGTACATGTGTATTGTGACAGAATATAATCACTCCCAAACCCGTTTCACTTTCCCGGTAAACTAGTGATGGTAAACAAACAATTGATTTGAATGAGCCATGTAAATATCCCGAAGAAATGGTGATCGTTTGGTAGATTTCATCGTGCTATACATCATTGCAAATTTGAAAAAAATAAATATTTCTATAAAATATGTCAAAACGTGAAATTAAAATAAAACATATTATGCAAATTAAACTTAAATATTTTTATACATATGCGCATCCAAATGTTACATGTATATGCGATTCAATCACCATTGCGAAATGTTTTTTAATATAAATGTGAAATCACTGCCTTGAATTGTGTTAAAATCAATAAAAATAAGTTCATTTTTTAAACTTATTCACATCTCAATAGTTCAAAGACTGTACCAAAATATCAATGGAAACCCCGTCCTAATATATGGTTTAATATAATAAAATATACTTGTTTATTTACACTATTTTTCATCTAAATTAACCTGAAAATTCTCGGCTGGAGGGCTAGGCTATTCTGGGTTATCACGGTGCGCCCATTCACACCTCGATCAAGTCTCTGCCCTAATCATTATGATAATGCAATCAACGAGGGTCTCAAATCCAGTTATGACCTCTACCTGGTATTTAAAACAAAATAAAATATTTTTGACTATCATCCTGTATTGTTTATGCCAAGTTACATGAATATATGAGGAAATTATCGGACGTATGAAGGGATTGACTGAACATTATCGCATTGTCAGCCAGCACGATTATTATAAGAATCAGTTTTATTGCTCTTTTTTGCCATACAGACTAAAGACAAATTGAAAAAAAGAAAAAAAAAGAAACAAAGACAGAAAAAGATATATGTGTGCATTAAAAACAATAACTAACTAACACGGCGAGTTTACATGTGTATATAAAGATCGGCAATCGGTTATGATCTATTATCATATAAATACTGTTACAGTATCGTACCCGTATAGGCTTCGCCAGAGTATATCAGAGCGCGGATGTCACAGGGTGCAGCATGATTTATAGGTTTTATCTTTCGTACCGGTATGTGTATAGATACACCCTTGTTCGGCCTGTAGGAGACTATATATATTATCCGGTTATCTTACGCATTTGTACAGTATAGTATATTAATATAATCTCTCCGATGCACACTCACATTCCCCCACTATCACATCCCCTCACTATATCATCCCCCTGCCCATTCCCCCTGTAATATCCCCCTCCCCTGTCCCATTAATGCCCCATTCCCCCCCCCTCCCCTTCCCGGACATTTCCCCCTGTCATATTCCTGACCCTCTATATATTATACCATATATAAATGCGTATATATGGCAGGCAAATAACTTGAAGTAAAAACAATTTTGTTTTTTTGATTTTAGCAGGAACTTAGAACCTTGTTATATGACTTTAGTACTTGAAGTGCTTACCGGCATTATTGTATCTGCAGCCAGTGTTTTATGCTTGGTTTATGTGGCTCTCAGAATATATTGGAATATTTATTGCTTACATGTATGTATTGTGACACTGTTGTGAAATCTTAGGCATGCATAGTATTATATCGTACTCAAATGTGCTATTTGTCATCTATTAATTATTGGTATGCTTCGTTATTATACACATGTAATATAACTTCTTAATATTTAGTTTATTATAGAAGAGAACCTTGCAAGCTACATGTAATGTTACCTCCCAGTACTTTTGAGAAATAAAAAATAAACTACTTTTCATAATAATTTATTTTTTGTTGTTCTACTTATCTACTTACATGTATTCCAAGTGTGAGTGAACTCAATTAAAAGGTATTGATCTAAGATATTGAAAACCTGCAATCATAATAATTTAATAATAATTTTCTCTGGTCTTCAAGAGAGATTGAGTCATTGACAATTTGTTTTTACTGCAAGTTATTTGCCTGCTATAATATACGAATTTATATATGGTATAATATATAGAGGGGGGATATGACAGGGGGGGGGGGCAATGTCGGGAGGGTGGCTGGTGTGGAATGTGACAGGCGGGAATATTACAGTGGGGTAGGAGTGGACCGGCGGGGGGGGGGGATATGACCTACAATCATGTTCTCCATCGACAAATCCGCAACCAACATTAAATGTAGTTCCCAGTTCGTGGATCGAGCGGCGTACGACGGCAACACGGCCTATGTGTCATATCACTCCTCCTCACGATTCTCTCGCACCTTGAAAAAAACGATTCCCTCGTGATAGAAGAGTCGCGATCACGAACGGATCGCGTATGGGTAAACGATTCAAACACGATATCGCGAGAGAATTTTTTTTTTTCCGAAAAGACAATCGTTTTTTCTCATTTTTTTTCTCGGTATCCTCGCGACTGATTCGCGACTGATAGTTTTTCAATCGTGAAAATTGAAGAAAAATCGCGGCTGAAGGAAAAACGATCAACGGAAACGCTAATTGAATATGTTGTTAGGGGACCTCGTGGATGACGTGTCTTCCACCAAAACATGCAAAACAGGTTTTGTCAAAAGTCAAATCATTGGTCGTCGGATCGCTGACGTAACATTTCCTGATTGCAATTGATCAGGTTGCGCAACAATCGGCACACAAACATAATCTTCACAATGCTAATTAAGGCGTTTGTCATGAGGAATTAACTTACAAAAGTGCATGGGCTTGGTTTCTAGGACAACATGTACACATAATTTCCATATCCCTCTATCAATACTGTTCAATGGATTTAACTAGTGTCTCCTTAGATTAAATTATATTCTAGGAAACAGTTGACTCGCTTATGTCCACAGACTGCTTGAAGTGGCGAGTATATGCCGCCATCTCTTCCTATATACAATACGGCGGCATATACACTCGACTCCAAGCGGCCTGTGTTTATGTCGGAACGGGATTACGGGATGTAACGTTTAAATCGTCATGATTAGGTTGAAGATGGAATTCGCGTAGAATTCTTAACAAATCCGTGTAGTTTGAATTCGTTGGCTTAGATTAGACGTCAATGGGTGCGACTGTTATCTAATCTATCGATCTGTTGGTAATGACAAATGTTTACTCGCGCCTGGCAACCCGCACGATTTCAACTGAGCAAGGGATCACATGACAGCGAGTCATACAATGTTCTTACGTGTCCATATAATTATAGGCTTCCATATCACGACATGATTCATATATATTGATAAACGGTCCGTATAGACAGAAACTCTGCTAGTTCTAAACTCCCTCACCTAATGATGTCAATGTTTCAGGTAAGAAACTCTTCATATGCCTATGTAAACGAAGGATCGTCCGGTAGGTAAGGATTTTCCTTCTCATTCACAGCCAGAAAAAAAGGTGATAACTATCACCCCGAAAAGGTGATGAGTTAGAGCCATCACCTTTTTAATGATCACCTTTGAAAATGATAGCCCTCACATCGGAAGAGTGATGAGCAGTGATTGTAAATTTAGGTCATCACCTTTTAATAATGATGAGGAAACATCATCACCCTTAAAAGGTGATGGCCGTCACCATTTCAAGGTGATGGTTCTAACTCACCATCTTTTAAAGGTGATGGCGAGATCTGATCACCATGAAAGGGTGATGGACCATCACCTTTTTTCTGGCTGTGTATATTTTAATGTAGACGGGGGCATAGGGCTACTGATATGGGCATAATTTTTCACATTTGTGACTATACAGTAACTTTTAAATCGATTTAATGTCAAGATACTCTAATGTATGTAGGCCATTAAATAATATATCATAAATCTGTTGCATGGGTGACGTTCTCAAGAATAAAACTACGGTCAAGTCGCTAAAGAAAATTTACTCTTCTCGAAGAGTTCATTTCAAATTCATTCTCAGATTTTGATGTCACCTGTCTATCGGGATTCACTGCCAAAGTTCACATTCGCAAATGGGCAATTTGGCCTCTAGTTTTAGTTAATCTCTGGATAGTGCTGTCTGGCCTCGATGGCAGCCGACTCTGCACCGACTCCTGGCTGGCTGCATTAGCTCCGCCAGTCGTCAATCCTGGAGCTTCGCTATGCCTTAAACCCAGAACATATTATTAATCGATGATAACTGCTGTATTTGTGCCCTAAAGTTGCCAAAAATATCATAAATATAAACTTATTTGTCCCTTGTTGAAAAAGTAGGAATATTTGATCAGTATTATCATATTTTCACCAGTTATCAATAGATGAAAATACCTGCTCCATGTATAAAATATAGGGGAGAGATCATGGGAACAAAACAAAGCTCACGCGGTGACCCACGTGATGTTTACCTGTCTCCGACACCGGGGCAAGACAGCATTGCTCAGGGAATAATGTGGAAAGAACACAATAACCTGTACTATACCGGTAGCCTATTTCGGCCAAAGGACGTTGGAAAACTACGACCAGACGCTTTTAACCAAAAATGACCCGGTGTGATTGATAAGAATGTCCTGGGGATTAGTGTCGGACACTTGTCCCCAATTTTGAGAAAAGTGTTCTAGCTGGATTAGGAGGTAGGGGCGGGACACTCTTATCCACCGGACATTCTTAGCCTCATAGAGTCATATGGTTGCATTTTATTCGCCAGACGGCGTCAATTTGCATATCGCTGCAATCCACACGGGTTGCCTGATGAAAAAGAACTAAATAATATATCTCATAGTCATGGTCTAATTCCAATCCCCATTCTTGGCTGAGTGCGTTGCCATCAGTAGATTCATCCGATTCTAATTAAAATTAAATCCTATCTGCTTTCCAATTTGGATATGTCGCTTACAGGATCTAACCGGCTTGCAGTAACGCGAGTGACAACCAATCCCGAGAGCTTTTTATAGTGCTTTGAAGGGAACATAATGGTATGTACTTTCCAGCTGGCTCAGCCGAATCACACGCCAAGCTCCCGGGGAATCTTCTGAAGTTGCCGCCCTCCACTTTTGCGCCATAACGAGAGGTAGAATTATGGACTGGTCCTTAACGTTAACCTTATGTTAAAGCAGAGACCATTACCCTACCCCCTCCCCGACTACAAGTAAAGTAGTTAAAATGCTGCCGTGATGTCATAAGACTATTAAATATTCATGATCTGGGCGCTCTGTACACCAAATTCAGTTGAACTCAGTAAGATCCTACATAGCGACATATACGATTGGAGAGAATTGATAGGATATTAATTGATTAACATTGCATGTACCCCTAAGTTACTCTAGTTGCGACTGGCTTGTTTTCTGTAGATTTTTGATACGGTACCTGTATATGATATTTTTATTTCATTTTGATGTCCATGATTAAGTTCTTTTAGTTTTGACACGTTAAAGAGAGTTTAAATAAGAGTTTACGCGACTTACTCGTCCGAAGTAAACTATATCCTCTAACACAGGTTGGTGACTGAAAGAACGTGTCAGCTTTACCCGGGGAAAAACCCTCTTGGCAGCTTTCCTCGATTTGTGCTATACGAATGACGTATTCAAGCAATAAAGGCCGGTCTTCCCCAGTTCTATTATTTACAGAGTCGAGTGCGCCATGCGCTCGTCAGGAACAGGTTTTTCATGTACGGCTGAGTGTCACATTTCTGTTCATATTTGCCATTGCTATGTTACTTTACCACTATATACACACATCCATGAATTAAATTTCGTACGCATTGATGACAAAAATATTTAGGCCAATGTGTTTCGGGTGATACGTTGTACTGCAAGCGGAAGTACAAGTGGTGAAGGAAACAGGACAGCGTTGGGATTTTCTACTTACAAAATATTAAAGGAATAGTAAACTCTGCGTAAACTCGTGCTCGACATGACAGAATTATGCCATCAGATTCCAAAAACACGGGTAGAAAAAATTAACAAAATTCTACAGCTGAGTAAACACCGATTTATCGATCACGCTTTAACACTTTGTGATCTGCGACATGTTGGAATGACTGTGACGTTTGTGGGCCATTCGGAACTCCCGAGCGGAAATCTACGAAGGGGACTGATTCTACGCTCGGGGGACGACAACATGAATTTCCTATGAATCTCCAGATGTGACGCGCCGGAACGGTTTAATACGCATGGCTCCGAAGCCCAATCACTCTCGCGGAAGCCTTAATCCGCGACCAGCAAATATTTCCCTGCGAGTCTCTGATTTACGTCAGATATTCTAAAAACTGTTTATTCTTTTCATTCGAAGCACGTTTCAATAGAAAACCATCAGTTTAAATGGTACACACGCCACGTATTGGCAAGATATAATTCCCGTGACGTCACTGACAGACCGAAACACACGTGACCACGCTCTAGTCCAATATGGCGTCAATGGCCTTCGAGGGACATCTCAAACCGGAGATCCCCGAGAAGTTGCGAATGGTTTGTGGGCCATACTATTTTTATGTAGATGGCGCTGCGAGAAATATGCCTTTGTCATCCGGGCTCTATCCCATAAGGTAAAGCATTAAACAACAACAACGGCAACATTGGCAGCGTTTCTTCTACTGCTATCGGGTGATGTGGCCTAATATTCTTGCCTCAGAAAGAGAGCTTGTGAAATCATATGCAAAATGCCACATGTCAACCTGTATATCAATTCGACATTCATATATCACGATCCTCATAATCGTCTCGGAGCGTAAAGAAAGGTCCACCGATCTGTCAAAAGCCATCGACAGAATAATTTACAATTGGTCTCCATGTTATTAGCTACTCTGGCTTGGGCCCAACTACGTCACAGGAATAATGTCAGGTGATATTTAAAGGATTTTCATTGGCTAACGGCTCTCGGGCTTGTTAAAATGGCGACTTCCACAGATTATTGATCTGGGCAATAGTTCTGATGTTCAAAATGATCTCATTCATTCGGAATTACTAGAAAAGCTGATTTGTTTTGTTTTTCGAATACTCATGATATAGTTCTTTCGATATACGTATGCATCATCTTAGGGTTTTCTATTCCTTTAATTGTAGAATATTTTTTTTATTATTTTACTCCAGAAATATTTCTTCAGGAGTCATTCAGCTATGGATAAAAAAAAAACAAAAAAACAAAAATAATAATAAATTGACAAAATTGTGATTCGAACTCAAAATTGACAGAATTGTTCATTCACAACCAAACGCTCTAACCACACGGCCAAGAAGCTATGCAACATCAAACACTGTTACAATGCCAATATAACGCCGTCTTTCATGTGAACAGAGAAAACAAAACTAATTTTAAATTTCATGAAAATATGACACCTTCAACCAAAATGATATTTCAATATATGTTTGTGGTATATTTGATAAAATTGAGAACATGGAATTAGATTTTGGTTGGAGGTGTCATATTTTGTTTATAAAGGGAATTCCCTGTGAAAATGTATCCAGAAAATATAAAAACGACCAAGCGCCCATTTTCCAACGTTCATCGACGCCGTTTTACGTCACCATTGGCTGTGAGAATTTTTAGTGTAAAATTTCAGTATTTTATATGTATGAAACACAACTTTTCATGCTGACATGGAGAAATATTTTTTCCGCTTTACTAACGTGACAGCAAGAGGGTTTTTTCCCGGGTAAAGCTGGCACGTCCTTTACGATTTACTGCCATGGCATAAGCTAAACTATAGCAGCCTTTTAATACCATCAGAAACTTGTCTCTAGGAACGATTTTTAGGAAATAAGTTTTGTTTAATACATCTCTGTGCCAGTGCCTTCATACTCACATAAAATACAAACATTCATAAAATACATACACACATACAAAGCACACATATTTAAATACACACATACATTCATGCATACATATACACTTCCACGTTAACTTTATTGCCTTTGGTAATAAAGGGAATAGAGAATAAACATAAGCACGTATATGTATGTATCCAAACATACTCCTACTTTCATAATAATCTAAACAAAGCTTTATATCTTACTATAATAGTCCACATTTCTGTGAATAATACATTGATGCTGGTTCACTCTTAATTTTTGCTTACATATAGTACTGAAATAATGTCAAAATGTATCCACTTTTTGTCCCCCTTTTTGTTTAAAATGGTTCTTGCTTCTATGTGTCCGTGCATGCACGGACATGTCCGTGCAAATACTTCGTAAGCAATAACTTCTAAATGCTTTGTCGGATTCCTCCGAAATTTGGCATCTGCATTCTTTGCGACAAGACGTCTCTTGGTATTACGTTTCAGCAAGATCCGCCTGTAGGTGGCGCCACTGGGGTCTTGCTTCTATGTGTCCGTGCATGCACGGACATGTCCGTGCAAATACTTCGTAAGCAATAACTTCTAAATGCTTTGTCGGATTCCTCCGAAATTTGGCATCTGCATTCTTTGCGACAAGACGTCTCTTGGTATTACGTTTCAGCAAGATCCGCCTGTAGGTGGCGCCACTGGGTCTTGTTCCAATCTTTAGTGCATGTCCGTGCAAATACTTCGTAAGCGATAACTCCTAAATGCTTTGTCGGATTCCTCCGAAATTTGGCATCTGCATTCTTTGCGACAAGACGTCTGTTGGTATTACGTTTCAGCAAGATCCGCCTGTAGATGGCGCCACTGGGTCTTGTTCCAATCTTTAGTGCATGTCCGTGGATGTTCGTGCAAATGCTTCATAAGCGATAACTCCTAAATGCTTTGTCGGATTCCTCCGAAATTTGGCATCTGCATTCTCTGCGACAAGACGTCTGTTGGTATTACGTTTCAGCAAGATCCACCTGTAGGTGGCGCCACTGGGTCTTGTTCCAATATTTAGTGCATGTCCGTGCAAATACTGCGTAAGCGATAACTCCTAAATGCTTTGTCGGATTCCTTCGAAATTTGGCATCTGCATTCTTTGCGACAAGACGTCGCTGGTATTACGTTTCAGCAAGATCCGCCTGTAGGTGGCGCCACTGGGTCTTGTTCCAATCTTTAATGCATGTCCATTCATGTTTGTTCAAATCCTTCGCGAGCGATAACTTTCGAACAATTTGTCGGATGTCTTCGAAATTTGGTAAATGCATTCCCTGCGACAAAACACCGTTGGTGATGCGTTTCAGCAAAATCCACCCGGAGGTGGCGCCACTAGAGTTCATTCCATTATTCCATGTTGCAAGTGATAACTTAGAAACACTTGGTCGAATTTCTTTGAAATATCCTACATATGTACCTTTCTGGGTAACATGAGAAACGTTGCGGCTCATCGGATTCTTCTCAAATTTGGCATGCATTTACCATGCCAGGAGCTGTTGCTTGGGATTGCCTTTCGCTCACTTGCACTCACAGTTGGCGCCACCTGGTGGCAACATCACAAATTCGTTTCCGGGTAATAACTTGAGAACTGACCATCGGATTCTTCTCAAATTTTGTATGAATGTACCGTGACATAAGATGTCGCTTGATAATGCATTTCACTGACTTGCGCCTAGAGGTGGCGTCACCTGGTGTCAAAATCTAAATTTGGTTTCTGGGTAATAACTTGAGGACCCTCATCGGATTCTTCTCAAATTTGGTATGCAGATGTCCCCACGATACCATGTTCCTTGGGATTGTATTTTTCCCGCTTCTGCCTACAGGTGGCGTCTCCTGGTGGAAAAATTTGTTTCCGGGCAATAATTTGGCAACTGCTCATCAGATTATTTTCAAATTTTGTATTCATATGTGACCCGCCCCAAATAACATGAACACCGGTGGGCATCTAGTACCGGCAATAACTTGAGGACCCCTCTTCAGAGTCTCAAAGTTCATATGCCGATACCATGACATGAGATGTCATTTGGGATTGTGTTTTGCCTGCTTGCACCTACAGGTGGTGACTCCTTGTGGCAAAGTCTAAATTTGGTTTCTGGGCAATAGGTTGAGGATGCCTTCATATTCTTGTCAAATTTAGTTTGCAGATAATATGCCATGAATTGTCTCTTGGGGTTGCATTTCGGTTACATAATTTTCATGCTACATGGTAAAGAAAATATATTACAGTAGCAATCAACATTCAGTCAGCCATTCGGAGTTGATCTCAAAACCTGGGAAGGTGGAAAGACCCCTCTGCTTCTTACGCCTGTGAAGTAGCTGTTGCCATCCTCATGAATATCTTCTGAAACCGACAGCGCTTATAAATATTGCTGCCATTTTGGCGGGGGACCTAGCATCCTCTGGCTGCTTGTTGTTAAATGAATCCATTTCACTCTCAATTTTTTTCACATAGTACTGAAAAAAATGTCAAAATGTATCAACTTTTTGTTAAATGAATCCATTTTATGGTCCAAATTTGCAATATCTTTTTCTATTTTAAAATGGTTACGCAATATGCGTAGTTGTGTTTTCATACACAGATTAAAATTTGATAGTTTCGTCGTATACATATCTTCTTTGGTGAGCAGCATCAGTGTATTCATGCTCTTTTGATATTTTCGCCAACCTATTATAATATTTTCTGCACTGATATTGCCCCTAAGCCCAGCATTAATTTTACACCAATTCCCCATCTCCCGCCAAAATGTCGACACCATGTTACATTATTGTTCTGCGTCCGACAGACCATTTAGCAGAGTGTCTGTTGAATATTCATATATCTTTTCTTCTTCTTTCTTTTCCGAATAAAGTTTACTATAACGATTTCTTTGTTTGTCTAACTAAGTGATATCTCCTCTGAACAGCTGCAATAAAAGCGCGGCTGGGATACTAAGGCTACGTTCGAGAGTCCACGGTATTCTCGGGTCTGAATGTGGGGTGCCGAGGGAAGTTTTCTTGTAGTCATATGCATATTGTTGCTTTTTAGTCGCCAGACGTCAAATTAATAATTTCTCCACCTCTTGCATATAGCTCCAATTTATACATATTCTTCCCTGTTGCTGTAGTTAAGTTTGCAATAAGTTTATTAGTAAAGTTGTGTTTCTTTATTCCAAGAAAACATTTTATTGGCTTTTGCACCAAAATCATCCCTTGTACCTTTGATCTCGCAATTGCCCGTTGTATCTGATTATTTCTTATCTCTTGTAAGTCCCGTTTCGCCAATGTTAATCCGTGTATTTTAGTGAAATTATCTGCTAATTCGGCTTCTAATGTTGTCATTTTTGCCTCCAAATCATTTTCGTTTTTGATTCCTCCTTTTTTTTAATGGAAGAACATTTGATTGCATTACCTCGTATTTTCATTAACTGATCGCCGAAATATTAATGTTAGAAGTCATGAATCATTCTGTAGCTCTACTAGACACAAGGGATATCATTCATGAGATGTTTCTTTGTTTTTCGGGTTGCCTAAATTTCCTATTAATAATATCTATGTAAAATTTGGCAATACAATATATCAGTAGCATTTAGGTATTCCAGTGGGTACCAATTGTGCGCCCTTGTTGGCTGACCTGTATCTGTTCTCTTATGAATACGATCATATGTAGACGCTTTCAAAAACATACAATTCATTCTCATTCACAAACGCTATATAGACTATCTTCTTGCAGTAGATAATCGCTATATAAATGACGCAGTGAAGGATATATATCCACCTTCACTGGATTTGAAGGAAACTACAGATGGCCCTAACGGCACATCTTATTAAGACTTTGTACATCTCTACAAAAATGAAGCGGCCCTTCTCTTTGGTCGACTTTACGACATAAGAGATTATTACAATTTGGACATCGTAAACGATCCCTATTTGGACGGCGATATACCAGAGGGACCTGCATATGGGGTATAAATATCTCGCCTTGAAGCATTTTCTAGACCCGGTGTTAAATGTGACGATTTTATTAAATGTTACAAAACACCCCCCCCCCACACCCAGACCAAATAGGGTTAACAGTCAAAATATATATTGATTACCGTTTCAGGTACAACAAAAATGTCATTTATGCTTTGTTGTAATTGGAAAGTATTACGGGTTAAAAGCATCTGAGTAAGTCAGTTATAGGTTTTATTCATTCGGTGATGTCATCATGACGTCACAGCCGTTTCGTGCAACGAATTCTTTGGAGCTAAGGCCTTTATTCATCCGGATACCCGTGGGAGTGTCCAGACAAAATTTGGTGCTTTTGTCCGGCGTGTAGCTATTCTGGTCATTGAAGCCTGGACTTCAATAAAAAGCTTTATTTCATAAACCCGTATTAGCTATCATTATTTATCCATTTTATGTGTATACGTAACCGCATGTCTTTAATTATTTCTGACAAAAATCTGAGATATTTTACTCCACATGGAATCATGCCCGATGGAAAGTGGTAGTGTTCTAATAAATTACAGTTATTGTTATATTTACGTATTTATATCAGGTAAATACATATAATTCTCACAATAAAATGACAAATGTCAACCGGTTGGGGAAAATCCAATTAGGGGGTTGTAAGATCCTAAAACTCAAATATTATTGTACAGTTTTTTTTTGCCTCGAGAAAGCCATCGTATTCTATACAGCTAATACACATTACTATTGCAGTAAGATCTGTGTAGCTAAGAGAAGGAAACGTGTGTAGAGATGATGTGAAACTAAGCTACGTCGTGTGCTATTCCAGACATATATGTTAAAGAATTATGTGTGCATAGGCAAAGAGGATTGAGACATAGTTTCACATAATAAATTTGTCCCAGAGAGAGAGAGAGGGAGAGAGAGAGAGAGAGAATTAAGGTTTAATGTCGCGTTCAGCAATATTTCAGCTATATAAGCGACGATCAAACAAAATTCTAAGTACTCAAGCCAATAACTTAGTAATCCAACGCATTAAAACATACACACGTTAAAACTTATGCAACAAAGCGATTTCTCTCAAATAACCCAAGATGTAATCCTCTCTCACCCGACTAAAAGATCTTCTAAAATAGTCGCTCGATAAAAAGCATCTCTTACAATCTTCAAATATATGCATTCGATAAGAATATGTTTCACCGTGAGATCTTCATGGCATGGAATACACAGCAGCCAATGTGAATGGATATTGTCGTTTGGCAAAAAGAAGCAGACATGGTGGAGTTTAGTTGGAATGGCAAGCAAATAAATATTCTTCACAAATGTGTTTTACACAGAATACGGGGTCCGTCTGACATACAGAATATATGTGAAATTGGGTATCTTTGAAGTGATAGGAGTGTGAAGAATAGGCAAGTTTCATGAATTGTAATGAGACGAACAATGAAAAAAGGAAATAAATAAATAAATGGGATTTGTATTCATAGCCATGTCACAGTTTATAGGTGTAGGGGGTCCCAATATATTCAAACAACAGAATAATACAGGGATATCGGTTCGTCCAAAATAATAATAGATCCCCATCATCTTAGATGCTTTGTTGAAAAAGTTTAGTCATTATGCACATACGGACTTCGCGAACACATATTCATACACGTAGGCCCACACATATAGCTAAATTGTAGGTGTGCTATTTGTCTCTAAACTACATGTATGATATAGCATTGAGTTAAACTAAGATACAGAAAAAATACGTATTCTGTTTCTTAGTTCAGCCCCTGTTTATTCTTAATTGATATTAATTATCTATTTATTACAAGAGAACTATTTGCATTGTACAGTCATATAGTAGTATAGGGAGTGTATATATTATCTCGGTCCAAGATGCAATTGTATAGAATATGCACTGGCTTGCTTTTATGCCATTCCACCTAAAACTTGAAATCGTTCCTCTGTGAAATTGAAAATACTCATTCATGTTGTAAACTATACAAAATGTAAAAAATTTCCAATTTGATCGATTTCACTCATTTATGATAAAGTACTTTTGCGCAGTACTTTTTTACGCATTGATTGTCAAATACTAAGCAAATGGGCGCTCCGTTGCCCAGGAAAGAACACATACCAATAAAATTGTTCCTGAGATATACAATATCTGTTTTTTGCCATTAGTTTGAGAACAGATATCGTGATATCAGGTCCTCTCCTTAACCCCTTAATCCTTCCTGGCCTGGTGGGGGGAGACATTTTCCGCCCCCTGTTGTTTTCTTGCGCTTATCTCCGGAACCACAAAAAATGGAGAGCTTAGACTCCGTGATTTTGTAGATTATCATATTGGGCTCAGTATGAGCCTATTTGCATGACCCCCTGGGGCAGAGGATCATGGGTAACTTCAAAATGGCGACAATGTGGGCTACCAGAAAAGTGAATTTTTGACAGATTTGTTCAAAAGTTGTGCTTTTCTGCATGGAAAAGTGGCCAAAACCTATTTTATTTTATATCACATTATTATTTACTAATTTATTTTGCAGCTCTTGCGAAGAAAACACATAAATAATAAATTCAAAAAATCTGATCGAAATCGTCCAAAAATTCTTGTAGAGCTTGACCCAAAGATATTGTGTATTAAATTTCAGCCCTCTAGCCTGAGGGTTAGCGAAATATATAGGGGATGCACTTTCCGCCCCTCCACCGCGGTACACCTCAAATCGCCCCGACCAGATAGGATTAAACCTTACCCTAATGTCGGAAATCGGTTCGAATGTTGGTTCCGGTCTGGAATTAGAGCGATATGCAAAAGGTGAGAAAAATTGACGTCTGGTGACTAAAAATCAACCATTTGACTCTACAGGAAAGTATTCGCAGACACCTAACATTCAGACCCTAGAATACGGTGGATTCTCGGACGCAGCCTTTTATTGCAGGTTTTCATGTGGAGACAATGAAGTATCCACACGGCCCCTAGCGGCTTAAGCGGAATTAGATACGCTAGCTCTGGAGCTGTGATGACAGATCAGCTCAAGCAAATCATCTGCTGTTAATGGATGAGTATGGATGAGTATCATTCACGTCTGATGGAGTAAACGCCTTAACATGGGGTAACCTGGTAAATGCAAGAAACCCAGAAAAACTAATATGTGATGTCCGACGTCGTACGGCTGGAAGACTATCATTCGGGAACCATTTAATCCCAACTAGCACCATTTGCAACAGTTATACTGTTATAATGACAGAGATTTTTCTATTTCAGCCAAAAAATAAAAATTTGGGATTAAAACAAAACATTGCAAAATATCAAAATATAGATTTTCTATGACCGTGATTAATGTTGTGTGGGGTTCAGAGTTTGTTCATTTTTAGTATTTCTTTTATCAAGTGGTCTTATTTCAATATAGAAGTCTTGGAAATTTCATACTGATCATTTTGCGTTTAATGTTGGTCAGCAATTTAATGCAGGTTAAATTACAACAGAACAGTGTTTGGGGATTTTTTTTAATTGAGCAACAAAATTTCTACATGGGATACGTCTGCCTGATGTACAGCTAAGTTATTTTTGAACTTATATTTCATTAATTTTATTTAACTTACCAAATATCATACAGCCTCACCTTCCATGAAGAATAAACGTATGATATACGACAATACACTGAACACCAGTGTTATGTCCAGACCAGATAATCTGGAATCTAGTTTTCCTCATTAAGCAAGCCATGAGTTATATATATCCTGGAATCATTTTACAAGGGTAAATATCTCTATACATATAGCAGGTCGTTGCGTTTTTTTAATTCAGTCTCTGAATTATCGAAATATACATCATTTTTATTTCCGAATCGGAACTAGGTTTATATTCTAAAATGAAATACAATGTTGTTTTCCTCTCCGTCGATTTTAGTGTCTCCATATGTCAGTGTACACGAAATTATCCTAATTCGAAAGAAAAGGCTTCCAAGGCACATAAATCACAAGGACGACAACCTGGCTTCACCACTATCTCTACAATAAACATTCAGTTCAGTAATTCAACATTGCAACAACCATATCTGGTATTTCAAAAAAGTTCTGCGAATAACAATTTTCTGAATGTACGTTGCATGTCCTGCCAGCTAAAATGTCGATTTTCGTAATTTAACGTACCCGCAACAATATCTAGTGTGACAACTTTGAAGTACTTCATTCAGAAATTTGTAATTCGCAAAGTTCCACAATAGGTTGTTCAAAACACTTGTATGCCAACTACCACGCATGGAAGCTCGACCCTCGTACACCTTCTTGCTTTTACCATGTTTACACCATGTTGAGGCGTTTATTGTATCAGACTCTCGATGCTCATCCATGGGTTACCCATTTGAGCTGATACGTCATCACAGCTCCCGAACTAGCGTATCTAATTCCGCTCAAGCCGGTGCTAGGGGCCGTGTGGCAGCTGGAATAAAAGCAGGGCTGAGATAAAAATGATTTTCAGTCGGCGAATGTTGTCAGTTTTTCCCACTTCTTACATACTGTATTTCACCACTTTCCTACAGCGGTCGTACAACTTCCGACAAGCGGTAATTTGAACTACTTCCCTGTTACAGTGTATTCCCCAAAGTTTCATAGTTTGGTGCAGCCTACGCTTGAAACAAAATGTGTAAATGGGAGGAGTATCTACTGATAATAATACATTAGATCACGCAGTTAGTGATTATATATTGAGTATATATATTTTATATTTTTCTCATGTGAGAATACGGGAGCGATACTTTCAATTTTGCGGCATGGAATGCGAGAGCGATGCAGAGCTATCCATCTTTCTACTTTCAATTTTGACAGATGAAAGCTCAATTTTCAAGTGTTACACGGGCCACATATACGTACAGTCGAGCCCTTATGTCACAATTCAGGCATTATATGTCTATTGAAAATTGGCGAATTGTATTTCCAATTGATGTATGTATAATTAAACGAATATTGGTAACAGGAATTCCATGACTGTTAATACAATATTGCAAACAGGTAACTCAGGTAGATTAATTCTTTGATATATTTACATACATTCATTTGTTTCATTTTGTCTTCAGATCGTGTTTCTTTCTCTGGCCATTGCTCTTGTGTTCTACGCAAGAACGTCACAGTGTGAGTATAACTGTCTGTCAGCCTCTATCCTAATGGGTTAAAATGTACGGGAGACAGACCATATTTGAAGGTTGCCTATGTTCATGCCGCTTCTGACCACCGATAACTCCAGCATTGTACCACTGTTAGTCAACAGTTTGATCATTTATTGTTTGAATAAATATTGCGAAGGATTGGTGGCGAATAATTCATCTCTGTCAAAACGAAGAATTATTTTTTGTTGCTATTTCTGTACACAAAAGCTACATGATAAATTAGAAAATAATGTGAAATGAAAAAAATTTAGGCACTTTTATAAGTTGAACGGCAAAACGAAAACGCAACTTTTCAGTCGCACCTTCATGACGACCATTTTGAATTTACCCACGATCCTCGGGTAAGAATATAGACTCACAATGACTCCAGTATCATACCGGTATGTTATTACTCAGGAGGGAGGAATAAGGCTTTCTCACCAACCCCCTCCCCCCAGCAGGTCTGGTATGGTTAAGTCCAGATCGAAAACATATACTCATCCATGAAAGTAAACAATTTACTATTGTTTCATACTGCACTGTTTTACAGGACCATGTGTGCCAATACTCTAAAAATGATTTTATGTTTCACTTCAGCGGGAAGATTTTACGATACGTGTAGTACAACATCAGATTGTAACGCTACCTTAAATATCGTCTGTAACAAATCAACAACATCTTGTGCAAAGGGATACTGTGGTTGTCGCACAGGTTACACGTATAACAGAAAAGACAGAAGGTGTGTACTAGGTAAGTAATAATAACTATAATAATAATAATCATTACACATTTATTTATTTCACACAAATGAACGGTGCTTTTCAAATGGTCCTCTGGTGAATTAAAAATTTAAAAACAATGCTTATGAATATATACGGAAGAAAGGCCTAAAATATTTAATGTGTATAGGAATTTGTAGACACATTGGACAGGGCATAAAACATTAAAAACAATGATTATGGATATTTACAGATGATAGAAATACAAACATATAGACACATTGGACAGAACTTTCAATGTGTTATACTAAGAACCTGCCTGTTCAGATATTGCAACTTCACGTGTTCAGAGTTTCCCGTGTAATTTTACGTGTAAGTGAAAATATTTTGTCCAAAATATCGGTTTAAATTTAGTCATGACTGCCAAATATCAAATGTATAAATCTCCCCAAATATTGATTGATTGTTATGACAGAATCACAGGACAATGGACACGGTTTCGGCAAGCGTTGATTGTCTGATTTTGTTGCTGCTCTGTTCCGATCTTATTATTCCAATATGCTGTCGCATACTAACACACCTATGACGATAAACCGTATTTTTGTAAGATATGATTTGATTAGGTCATAAAAGAGCTTAAAGAATTACACATTTTCTCCAAAACATCATTCCAGGAATGAATTTATCCCTTTTAATTATAGACTTGAGATTCTGACCTTTCATTTTGTTCAGTGTATACAGTACCTGTCCCAAACATATGTTTGCTACAAATGTTTTAAAATGGTAACCCCTATGCCATATTCCTTATTAGTATGTGCATGCAGGGTATGCGACTATAGGAACGAATAGAAAATCTACATGCTAATTTAAGAGCTAGGCCAAAATGTGGAGTGCTTCAAACGGCACATTATTTCGCAGGATTACAAGATCGAGGGTCTGAGAATGGTAGATCCTGCTAACTTCGTCCAGTCATTAAAAATATCGTAGGTTAGGCGCATAGCTTTCCAAGGTAGAAATGGCAATATATAAACTCCTGCACATTGGGGGGGGGGGGAGATATCTTACAGAACTTACTAAAAATATGAAAAAAATTCTTTTTGGAACGGTGTCCTGTGAGCATGGCAAAATGATACCTATAACAGAACAGGACGAGATAATTAATGAGCCTCTATTTTACAATTCTAATTTTATTTATAAAAACTTATTTGTCAAAAATTGGTACGACAATATCTTGTGCTAAAAAAGAGATATTATTAATGAAAATGGGATATTAAAGACATTCGAGGAGATAAAACATACTTATAATATCAGGGGAACATTCCTCAACTACAATAAATTAATGAAGAGTGTTCCGAAAAAATGAATGGAAACAATACATACTGAAAATATAAAAGAACTACTCGCCAAACTTTACTGCAGAACCAAGGGTACTGGCACAGGAAGGGAAAGGTTGGAGACGTTTTATGACATATTATTCAAAAGAAAATATATGAAAAGTACGGCTCAAGAAAAGTGGGAAGTGTCTTTACAGGCGAGGGACATTGATTGGATCACTGCTTCTAAAGCAAACTCACATTGCTACAGCTATACCAAACTGACTGACAATTTCTCTTTCTTTACAAAATTATAGCAACAAAATCATTTCGTCATCAAATGGGCATTTCGGATAGTGACTTGTGTGAATATTGTAAGATGGAATGAGAGACAATGGAACATCTGTTTTTCCAGTGCAATATCGTCAAACATCTATGGTCTGATCTCCAAAAGTGGCTTCACGAAGAACTTGGAATAGATGAAATAACAAAGGATAAAATTTTACTCGGATGGAACAAACAGAAATGTGCAATAAATACTCTAATGACCCTAACACAACTATATATTTTTAAAAATAAATCTCTTGGTATCCAAACGCATATCAAAGCTCATCAAAACATATTTCGTGAACAATATAGAATAGAAAACTATACATGCAATGTTGACAACTCAAACCGGATATATAAGTCCAAATGGAGGAAATTCGAAACACTTTTCGAGGCAGACCCTTAGGGCGGGCATTTTTACTTACCGATGTGTTGAATGTTCATGCAGGAAGGCATTAGTGAAAATATGCTGTTATCAAACGCTATTGATTATTCGGGTGAGCAACTATACATACTATCAAATTAACATTTTTATTGATTTTTTTACCTTTCTCTGTGTTTTCTCTCTACTGTTTCTCTCTAGTTCAATAAATCAGATATGTATTAGAGGAGGAGGGAGGGAATTTGTCTTAATGTCACACTCAAGTTTGTTTCACTCATATGGTGACAGTCAGTTTGGTTGGTGGAGAAAGCCGGAGTACCCGGAGAGAACCACCGCCCTTCGGCAAGTAACTGACAAACTTTCACACATGAACCAGCTGGGCTCGAACCCGTGTCGGTTCAGCGGTGTGAGGTTAGCGGTCACCAGCGAAGCGCCTTAGACCACTCGGCCATGTATTAGATATGTAGCTATATAGTTTGGTGTAATGTTATCTTCTGTACATAGGATATGTTTAATTATTATTTACGTTGTATAGTTGTATATTAATCTACATATTAATATTGTATATTAATGAACTATGGGCCCTGGAAACCTTGCCGCGTGTGTGATGGAAGGGCGGCATGTAAAATCGTGGCTGAAAAGCGTTAATAAATGCCCAGTGGTAATATCTAGGGCTTAAAAAAAGGGATGTTTTTAGCGAAAGTTCGATTTCGTGAAATTCGTGTTTGTACTTTCCGATCGGCACGCCAAAAGTTTCCACTCTGATTAAGATTACATTAAGAGCAGAAACTGCTCAATATGTAAACTTACCTGGGTTAATTTACCGTCGAAATTCTATAGAGCCCTCTGAATGCCTCCATTATAATGGTGGACATCCTTGTGTCGAGGAAAGAACCGAAAACGAGGAGCGAAATGTTGTGACCCTGTGAACGAAAAATTTTAAATATCATTGACATATGGTCACGTTTACCAGTATATTTCCTCAGTAAGTGAACGGAGTGTAATAATATCCTGTATGTGTTGTATAAAGACATTGTTGTTCAATCGATCTCAAAACTCGAGTTTACTCGACCTTTTGGCATAATGTGAAATCACTTCCCTATAACGTTTTTAGATATCGACCCAACCAAATGTTCACTAAACATTCCGAGTGGGGTTTATGCCAGTTTATAAATATGGAATGCATGTTCCATTTAAATACAACTATTAGATATATTACGGTTCTTGCAACAGCGTCACCTTTCAACATTATCATATTACTTTTAGAATGTTCATCCCATCGCAATGAAGATATTTTTCGGCAGTATTCTGCTCTTGTCCATTACTACGGTTCTTAATCGAGCGTGGTTTTTCGAGCGTGGAATATTGCATATCGCTCCAATTCAGCAGAAGCCGTTGTCTTTTGTTGTCGAATGCTTAGTCCCATCCAAGTCCTCTTCATTTCCACTGCATTCGTTCATTTAGTTGGCAAGACAATGAAACACTTAGATCAGCTAGCACGCATGTTGTGCGATGTGAAATTTACCTCAGCTGCCTTTAAAAGAGTATTTGACGGTATTATTGTTGTTTGTGGAGCCACAGTCAGATGGCACAAAAGCAAATTAACTCGAAGTTTAGTGCTGCTAATTGTTACATTTTATAGAATTTCTTTGTTGGACAAAGTCTTTGCTGCCTTGGAATGAACAATCGACGATGTGTCTAAAGGTCAACGGCTATCGTTGAAAGCCCAGGCTCAAATACAAACCGTAATATTGCGAACGTTTCACGTTACATGCAGTACAGTAGACCAATGAATCGGTTGTTCGTCTTTCCAAACAAAAATTGCAAGTCATATAATAATTTTCCGTCTTTTATCCACCAATTAGTTTAGCCACCCCAATAGATCATGGAAATGGTAAAAAAGGATAATCGTTTACAGTTTAAAACAGTTGTAAAACAATTTTGTATCCCGAGTACAGGAACTGATCACTGCACTTTTTATATCGGTTTGCTGAAACCAATGCCCCATGGCCTAACTATACTATAAACTTTCCAATATTACCTCTCCTTCCAATTGATCAAATATATTATATATGCTCTTGGTATATTCAATATGGAATGAGCTATTCTCCTCATTACATGGTCAATATACAAGAAATCTCCTCAATTTCGCACAATTTTGCAAGGCCAAGCTGAGCCGAGATGCAGATGCAATAAGAAATCCTTTGTTATTCTAAAAGGAATATGCTAATATTGAAAGTTGACACTGTTTTAAGAACCGTAATATTTTCAAACGCATCAATATTCTTCCCATTATCAGCGGCTTACCTCGGCGAGGCGTGTGATACTGTGACTGGAACTGTCAGTGGCGAGTGTGTGAATTCGATAGTTGTATGTAAAAGCGGCTTCCGCAACGTCAACAACACATGGTGTAGAGATGGGCACACCAAAGTTTTGGGAGAAAGTTGTGACCGCCGCACCGACTTCTGCTATCATTACAGAGGTATAGTATACTGAATCTTATAATCAAACAAAGGTTCCCTACTTGTAGCTTAAATATCTCACTTTTTGTTACAAAGGCATTTTCAGAGATTGAGTGGGTATCCCTCTTCTGTGAACGTTCAAGGCCGTAGAGCCAAGTTATCTATATTACCTGTAAATGCCTAAAAAAAATCATATCGGGCCAGGGAGCACATTTTTATCAATCATATCTCCATTTTTATATAACGGAGCATCACATTTTTTTCGAGGCTGATATTTCAGCATGTAAACTTGATGAAAAATCTGATTTAGCACATTTTGAATTGATAAAAAAAATCGAGCTTGATTACTATCATACACAATATTATTGTATTATCGTCGCATATCCTTTCTGATGAACATTTATAGACGTAATTATTAATTTACATTCGCTGCACCCATGACTGTGACAATTGCCTCACAATTACTCTGTGGTAATTAAGTGTGCTGTTTTCCATGGTTGCGACGTTACGGTCAAAAGTTTAGAAGATTGCTTGTCGCAATCTGAAATCAAAACCTGATATTTAAATGAATCATCCAGTCGCGGGAATATGTGTTCAGAACAATTTCGTACAGTTTGCTGTTTCTTCCTTCTCGTCGTCATCTGTTTTTCCCTAACACCCATATTCGTCCTTTCCAGAATCAATTCCCGGCGAATATGGGGCAATATGCAGCGGGGGTGTCTGTCAGTGCTCGAAATATGATGTGAAGATTGGTACATATTGCAAACCAAGTAAGTAAAACAATAAACAAATAAATAAAATGCCCAAATGCATCAAAATAGCCCAAAGCGTTTACACAATATGAAAATTCGCGGTTAAAATACTGAGAGCGCCGAAGCGGGGTTCCGTGTTAAAGCCTGTCCATTTTAATTAGTCGTCCACTTTGGAGTTTGTCTAAAATCAATCGTTAAAGGAATAGAAAACCCTAAGATGATGCATACGTATATCGAAAGAACTATATCATTAGTATTCGAAAAACAAAACAAATCAGCTTTTCTAGTAGCCCCAGCAGGGACCTAATGATACTGTCATTCTAATGAATGACAGTATCAGTAGTATATAAAGAGTAAATTGGCGCCCATTGACCTTTGATTTTGAGTGCATTTGTGGCGGATTTGTGGCGGAGAGGTCACTGAGTGCAAGATGGCGGCTGATGTGGGAGTGGGACCAAGATGGCGGCTGTGGGTGGTGGGACCAAGATGGCGGCTGTGGGAGTGGGACCAAGATGGCGGCTGTGGGAGTGGGACCAAGATGGCGGCTGATGTGGGAGTGGGACCAAGATGGCGGCTGATGTGGGAGTGGGACCAAGATGGCGGCTGTGGGTGATGGGACCAAGATGGCGGCATCGGTCACGTGGCGGAGAGAGAGGTCAAGTGCATTATAGTTCCGGCAGGATGACCAAAAGCTACCTCCAATCCAGGAGAGTTCCAATTGCTGCAGGGGATGTATTCAGGATGTATTCATCCGCGGTGATGCGGTCTGGCCGCGGTTTTGGCGGTGATTCGGTCTCGGGAAAAAGCTTCCGCGGAGAAAAAGTAGTCCCTAGATAAAATGGTCCGATTGGGTCGAGTGAGGTATCAAAGTGAAGCTTATGTGAAGGGGCATCTAATGGGCTGGGTGTGGGGTTGAACTATCGGCATTCTGCGCATGCGCGATGGACCAAGGGTATGAAAATAGACGTTTTGGAGCCAGGGAGCCCCTAATGGTCCAATGGGGTCGAGTGAGGTATCAAAGTGAAGCTTATGTGAAGGGGCATCTGATGGGCTGGGTGTGGGGTTGAACTATCGGCATTCTGCGCATGCGCGGTGGCCCAAGGGTATGAAAATAGCCGTGTTGGCATGTAGGGGAGCCCCTAATGGTGCAATGGGGTCGAGTGAGGTATCCAAGTGAAGCCTAGGTGAAGGGGCATCTGATGGGTTGGGTGTGCGGTAGGAATATCATTCTGTGCATGCGCAGATGCAATGCGGAGCTCTCGTCCAATCAGAAGCGAGTATTTCAAATCCGCCACGGAGCTCTCGTCCAATCAGAAGCGAGTATTTTGACCCGGTGCATTATGGGACATAGCCAAGATGGCGGCACGTATGTTCAAGATGGCGGCACATCCGGTGTCGAAAACTGGCCATTTGATCGGGATGTGGTCACCTAGTGTCGAAAACTGGACCCTGTATGGGTCCCGCTAGACGTTTTGGAGCTAGGGGAGCCACGAATGGTCCAATGGGGTCGAGTGAGGTATCAAAGTGAAGCATTCGTGAAGGGGCATCTGATGGGCTGGGTGTGGGGTTGAAATAGCGGCATTCTGCGCATGCGCAGTCTGGCCGTAGTATAGAAATAGACGTGTTGGGGTGTAGGTGGGCCCCTAGTGGGTCGATGGGATCGAGTTTGGTATCCATGTGAAGCCTAGGTGAGGGAGTTACACTAGGGTGTCGTTTCCATTCTGCTGCGCAGGTCAAGTGGGGGGTTGTGACGTCACTTCCGGGTTTTCACTAAAAAACTACCTCCAAACATAGAAGAGTTCCAATGTTGACATAGCCGTCCGTATGTTCAACCTCCGCGTGTTGTTTTTCCCGGCGCGGCCCGCCCCGGCCGCAGCGCGCGCGCGAGTTCTCCGGAAGTGCGCGTCATCACCGGCAGTGCGCGCGCGGACGCATGTCAGGTCAAATGGTCACATCCAGGTCAAACGGTCCAATGTCCAATGAGACAATGTTGCGGCATCGCGATAGTCAGAGCTTGAGCACAAAAAAGGGGATTCTAGATGAACCTGGGAAACATGGGCAGTTCCATTTGAACCAATCAGCGGTCGAGAAAAAGAGCCAATCAGCGGTCGAGAAAAAGAACCAATCAGCGATCGAACAATCAGCCAATCGAATTGGGGTACTCACGGTGTGCTTTCGCTGACGTCCGCTCCTACATCCGGGTTCTTGTACACCCGGGTAATGTTTTCTGGACATGGATGGGTTAGCTTTGGCTCCATTCTAGGCCGCTAATACGGTGTTCAAAGCCACTTTCATGCATTATGCTCATATAACTTATAGTAATAATCTATACGTGTTGGACGAGTCTTCACTCACCGTATACACGCACTTTAATGAAATGCCCGCTCCAAACCTAGACCAAAAACACGTACTTGGTCTGTGTGCTGATTTCATTGGCTCTCTATTTTACTATAGTGCTCTTGCATTCTAACCTTGATGGGTTACATAGAACTTATAGTCATAAACATAATCTATACGTGTTGGACGAGTCTTCAATCACCGTATACACGCACCTCAATGAAATGCCCGCTCCAAACCTAGACCAAAAACACGTACTTGGTCTGTGGGCTGATTTCATTGGCTCTCTATTTTTACTATAGTGCTCTTCCATTCTAACCTTGATGGGCCACATTTTGGCCCCATCCTACACCACTGATTTCAGTTTGACTGAATCTCCACATTGGGCATT